>PVJC01049762.1:0-12051 GCA_004026665.1 Murina feae
CTTGGCAGCTCCCCAGACCCCTTGGCGGCACCGGGAAGTGGGAAAGGAAGGCAGCAGGGGACGGGTGAGTGGGAAAGAGTTGGCGGCCTGCTTGGCGGCTTCCCAGGTCCCTTCCGGGGATCAGGGAGCAGGAAAAGGCTGGCCTGACCACAAGGCGGGGTTTTCCCTGCTTTCTGGTGGCTGGAGGAAGATGGGCAGTGAGCAAGCTTGGGAGGCAGGCCGCACCCAGCCCTGGCCATGCTCAAAAGAGAGAACAACATGCAGGGGAGGGCAAGAGTCTGAGAGATCAACATAGAGGGGGTGCCTGCTCCAAGCCTGGGGGCAGGCCCCCGGCAGGTAGACACACACAGGAGGACTGCTCCGAGCCTCAGATGCGGCTGGGGGCAGGTCCCCAGTGGTGACACACACACACACACACACACACACACTAAAGGCGCCTGGCAGACTGGGACCATCATAGGACATCCACTGAGGGGTCCCAGACTGTCAGAGGCACAGGCCGGGCTGAGGGACTCCCTCCACCCCGAGTGCACAAATTTTTGTGCACCGGGCCCCTAGTAGATATATATTATTGATTTTTCACAGAGAGGAAGGGAGAGGGATAGAGAGTCAGAAACATCAATGAGAGAGAAACATTGATCAGCCGCCTCCTGCACACTCCCCACTGGGAACATGTCCGCAACCAAGGCACATGCCCCTGACCGGAATCGAACCCAGAACCCTTGGGTCCACAGGCCGGTGCTTAATCCACTGAGCCAAACCAGTCAGGGCCATATTCTTGACTTAGAGGTCAGTTGGCCACATTAGAGAAACCCACTCAGACTTTTTTAGTAAAAATGAGCACTTTATTAGGAGGCTGCAGGTCATCTTCTTGAGTCCAGGTGCGGAGGTACAGCTGGTCCCAGGAAGCTCACGTGAAGCGTGGCAGCCACTTACCCTGTAACTGACAGGGGTCCTCAAACTTTTTAAACAGGGGGCCAGTTCACTGTCCCTCAGACCGTTGGAGGGCCGGACTATAGTTTAAAAAAACTATGAACAAATTCCTGTGCACACTGCACATAGCTTCTTTTAAGCAGGACAGGCAGTGGCGGCAAAAACACCCGCATGTGGCCCGCGGGGGCCGTAGTTTGAGGATGCCTGCAACATGTGATCTCTCATGTTCTGGTGTCTGCAGGTTCTGCTTCTTGTGTTTTTTGAGGCATGGACACTGGTATTCCATAGCCCTCCATTGACAGGTCCTAGTTTCAGGAGAGATGGACTCTATTCCCCTGTCCGTATGCCCAGGGCAGGGGAGGCCCAGCATGAGTCAGTGTCTTCCTGTCCCTATTGCATTGATCTCAGTAAGCTTGAGGTTGGGGGTTCCCCAAAGTGGTATATACATGGCCCCAGGATCCACTTTGTCAGTAGTGAGTGGCATTTCTCAGAGAAGGGTGCAGGTAGAGCATGCAGACCCTAGGAAGTGTCATTCCAGGGCACTGTTTTGGGCCAGAGCTGAAGGAGATCACTGGTGTTTTTGTAAGACCCAGCACCAAAGGTGATTAGGCTCTGCAATGTCAGGTAGCCAAGTGCTGTCATTCACTCCAGGTGGTTTTACTCTCCAATGGTAAAATGTCGGGTTACGTTAGCTGCTAATGATTAGCATATAGAAATTTCAAGAAACAGTTGTGCATAATTTTAAGCAAGTTTCCTGTAGATTGAAATCATTCTTGGTAAAGTGCTTTTTCTGACATGTTGGGTGACTCTTTATTTTTACTATTTATTTTTTACTTAATCCACAAATTCATTTGGGATGGAAGGGGATTTATCTCTGTAAGAAAAAGTTGTGCATGCCAGTACCCACTCACTTGATCCCTTTCGTGTGCTTTCGTGTACAAGGACTGAATTCATGGCTCTTTACTGACCACTAGGAGTCCAGCAGTGACTGTTGGAACTGCGGCTCTTCATTAGACTTTTCTCTCAAGAAATGTGCCCCTAAATCTAAGGGTGATGAGGGTTCCCCTAGATTTCAAATGAAAATAACCCTTTGTGAAGATAATAACTATGCATATTAAGAAAACTAGCTAGAGAATTATATATCTGCCTGTAACTATGCATATTAAGAAAACTAGCCAGAGAATTACATATCTGAATGTTAAAATTTTGTGGAGTTTTTTTAATTGGTCTTTTTCCTAGTTTTTTTTTTTTAATTTGTAATTTCAATCCTACTTTTCCTTAAAGTAAACTTTGTATTTTAGAATAGTTTTAGATTTTGAAAAAAAAACACATGAAGATAGTAGAGTTCCCAGATACCCCCACACTCAGTCTCCCTTATTGCTAATATCTTACTTGTATGGTATGTTTGTCACAGTTCATAAACCATTACTAATACATTATTTAAAAATTTTTTTATTTTATTGTTGAAAGTATTATAGACAGTAGTACATATGTCTCCTTTTTTTTCCCCATTGACCTTCCCCGGCCTCTCCTACCACCCAGCACATGCCCTAACCCTCCCCCCACTCCCCCCTCCCCACCCCCGTGTCTTGTGTGCATTGGTTATGCTTATATGCATGCATGCAGGTCCTTTGGTTGATCTCTTACCGCCCCCCCCAACAACCCTCCCCAGCCTTCCAGCTGTGGTTTGACAGTCTGTTTGATGTTTCTCTGCCTCTATCTTTTTGCTCATCAGGTTATAATGTTCTGTATTATCCATAAATGAGTGAGATCATAAAGTGTTTTGCTTTCACTTCCTGGCTTATTTCACTTAGCATGATGCTCTCCAGTTCCATCCGTGCTGCTGCAAATGGTAAGAATTCCTTCTTTTTTATAGCAGCATAGTATTCCATTGTGTAGATGTACCACAGTTTTCTAATCCACTCATCTGTTGATGGGCATTTAGGCTATTTCCAAATCTTGGCTATTGTGCTGCTATGAACATAGGGGTGCATATATCCTTTCTGATTGGTGTTTCTGGTTCCTTGGGATACATTCCTAGACGTGGGATTACTGGGTCAAATGGCAGTTCCATTTTTAAATTTTTGAGAAAGCTCCATACTGTTCTCCACACTGTCTGCACCAGTCTGCATTCCCACCAGCAGTGCACGAGGGTTCCTTTTTCTCCTCATCCTCTCCAGCACTTGTCATTTGTTGATTTGTTGATGATAGCCATTCTGACAGGTGTCACATGTTACCTCATAGTTGTTTTGATTTGCATTTTCTGGATGATTAGTGATTTTGTGCGTGTTTTCACGTGTCTCATAGCTTTCTGTGTGTCCTCTTTCAAAAAGATTCTACTTAGTTCCTTTGCCCATTTTTTGATTGGATTATTTATTTTCCTTTTGTTGACTTGTAGGAGTTCCCTGTAAATGTTAGAGATTAACCCCTTATCGAAGATAACATTGGAAAATATGTTCTCCCATGCAGTGGGCTTTCTTTTTGTTTTGTTGATGGTTTCTTTTGCTGTGTAGAAGCCTTTTATTTTGATGTAGTCCCACTTGTTTATTTTCTCCTTAGTCTCTCTTGCCCTAGGATCTATGTCTGTAAAAATATTGCTACGACATATGTCTGTAAAAATGCTGCCTATGGAGTCTTTTAGGATTTTGTGGTTTCTTGTCTTACATTCAAGTCCTTTAACCATTTTGAATTTGTTTTTGTGTATGGTGTAAGTTGGTGATCTAGTTTAATTTTATTGCATGTATCTGACCAAATTTCCCAGCACTATTTATTAAAGAGGCTGTTTTGACTCCATTGTATGCTCTTGACTCCTTTGTTGAATATTAATTGAGTATAATGGCTTGGGTCAGTTTCTGGGTCCTTTATTCTGTTTCACTGGTCTATATATCTGTTATTGTGCCAGTACCAGTCAGTTTTGAGAACCGTGACTTGATAATATAGTTTGATGTATGGTATTGTGAGCCGTCCAATTTTATTCTTCTTTCTTGGGATAGCTGTGGCTATTCAGGGTCTTTTTTTATTCCAGATGAATTTTTGGAGAGTTTGTTCCAGATCTTTGAAATATGCCATTGGTATTTTAATAGGTATTGCATTGAATCTATATATTGCTTTAGGTAGTGTGGACATTTTAATGATGTTAATTCTAACCCATGAACATGTTATGTTCTTCCATTTGTTTATGTCTTCCTCTGTCTCTTTTTTCAATGTCCTGTAATTTTCTGAGTACAAGTCTTTTATGTCCTTCGTTAAGTTTATTCCTAGGTATCTTAAATTTTTTTGTGCAGTGGTAAATGGGATTGTGTTTTTTTGTGTGTTTTTTTTTTTCATTTCTCTTTCTGTGAGTTCATTATTGGTGTATAAAAAGGCTCTAGATTTCTGGGTGTTAATTTTATATCCTGCTACATTGCCAAATTCATTTATTAGGTCTAGTAGTTTTTTATGGAGTCTTTGGGGTTTCTATGTATAATACCAGGTCATCTGCAAATAAAGACAGTTTTACTTCTTCTTTTCCACTTTGGATGCCTTTTATTTTTTCTTGTCTGAGTGCTATGGCTAGTACTTCTAGTACTGTGTCGAACAGGAGTGGTGAAAGTGGGTATCCTTGTCTGGTTTCTGTTCTTAGAGGAAATGGCTTTAGTTGCCCATTGAGTATGATGTTGGCTGTGGGTTTGTCTTTGAAGGCTTTTATTATGTTGAGGTATGATCCCCCTGTTCCCACTTTGCTGAGAGTTTTTATGAAGAAAGGGTATTGGATTTTGTCAAATGCTTTTTCTGCATTGACTGATATAATTATTTGATTTTTGTCTCTCAGTTTGTTTATGTGATGTATCACATTTATTGATTTGCAGATATTGAACCATCCTTGCCTCCCTGGAATAAATCCCAATTGGTCATGGTGTGTGATCTTTCTAGTGTATTGCTGAATCTAATTTGCTAGGATTTTTTTTTTTTGAGGATTTTAGCATCTATGTTTATCAAGGATATTGGCCTATAGTTCTCTTTTTTTGTGGTGTTTTATCTGGTTGTGGGATTAGGGTAAGGCTGTCTTCATAGAAAGTGCTTGGAAGTGTGCCTTCCTCTTGAATTTTTTTGAATAGTCTGAGGAGGATAGGTTTTAGTTCTTTGAATGCTTGGTAGAACTTCCCTGTAAAATTCTCCTGACAGGGCTTTTGTTTGCTGGAAGATTTTTGGTTGCTGTTACCAACCTATTCAGGTTTTTTAACTCTTCTTAGTTGAGTTTTGGGAGCTTGTATTTTCTAAGAATATGTTCATTTCATCTAGCTTGTCCATTTTGTTGTAATAGAGTTGTTCATTGAGTATTTTTTTCATAATCGTTTGTGTTTCTGTGGGATTGGTTGTTATTTCACCTCTTTCATTTCTGATTTTGTTTATTTGGGTCTTCTCTCTTTGCTTCTTGGTGAGTCTGGCTATAGGTTCACCAATCTTGTTTATCCTTTCGAAGAACCAGCTCTGTTGATCTTTTGTATTGTTTGTTTTTGTTTTTGTTTTTGTTTTTGTTTTTGTCTCTGTGCCATTTATCTCCACTCTGATCTTTATTATTTCCTTTCTGCTTATGCTGGGCTTTTCTTGTTGCTCTCTTTCTAGTTCTTTGAGTTGTATCATTAGATAATTTATTATCATTGTTTTTTGTTTTTTGAGATAGGCCTGTAAAGCTATGAACTTCCCTCTAAACACTGCTTTCACTGTGTCCCATAGATTTTGGATTGTTGTGTTTTCATTTTCATTTGTTTCCATGATGCTTTTTATTTCTTCTTTGCTATCTCTTGTCATTGTTTAATAGCGTGCTATTTAGCTTCTAGGTGTTTGATTTTTTTAAAATTGTTTTTATTGTAGTTGATTTCTAGTTTTATGCTATTGTGGTCTGAGATGGTGCTTGATACGATTTCTAGCTCCTTGAATTTGACGAGACTCTGCCTGCGTTCCCAGTATGTGGTTTATCTTTGAAAATGACCCATGTTCACTTGAGAAAAATTTATATGCTGTGGCTTTGGGGTGAAATGTTTTGAAGATGTCAGTTAATTCTATATGATGTAGTGCATCATTTAGGATTGCTGTTTCTTTGCTGATTTTTTGTTTAGAGGATTTGTCCAGTGGTGATAGTGGGGTATTAAAGTCCCCTAGTATGACTGTATTGCTATCAATCTCACCCTTGATATACTCCAAAAGTTTTTATGTATTTGGGTGCCCCTGTATTGGGTGTGTATATGTTTACCAGAGTTATATCTTCTTGCTGGATTGCTCCCTTTGGTATTACGAGGTGTCCTTCCTTATTTCTTGTTATGGTGCTTCACTTTGAGGTCTAATTTGTCTGACATAAGTATTGCTACCCCCAGCTTTTTTTTTTTTTCATTTCCATTTGCCTGAAAAATATTTTTCCATCCCTTCACCATAATTCTGTGTGAATCTTTTTTTCTGAGGTGGGTTTACTGTAGACAGCAGACACATGGGTCATGTTTTCTTATCCACTCTGCTACCCTATGTCTTTTGATTGGGACATTTAATCCATTAACATTTAAAATTACTATTGATAGGTACTTGTTTGTATGCATTTTTATTCTTTACACCTGTGTTCCTTCTTCGTTTCCTACATCTTCTTTTTACAGCAGACTCTAGCATTTCTTGCATTGCTGCTTTGGTGGTAATAAACTCCCTAAGTCCTTTTTTGAATGTGAAGCTTCTGATTTCACCCTCAATTTTGATTGATGGCCTTGCTGGGTATAGTATTCTTGGATTCAGACCCTTCCTTTTCATGACTTCATATATTTCATTCCATTCCTTCTTGCCTAATGTGTTTCTGTTGTGAAATCAGTCACTAGTCTGATGGGGGATCCTTTGTAGGTAACTTTCTCTCTCTGGCTGCTTTTATTACTTTTACTTTGTCATTGGTGTTTGCCAATTTTATTATAATGTGTCTTAGTGTTGGTCTTTTGGGGTTCATTTTATTTAGGAATCTGTGAACTTCTTGGATTTATGTGAGTTTTTTTTCCCCTTAATCAGGAAAGTTTTCTGTCATTATTTCTTCAAACATATTTTTTATTCCTTAGTCAGTTTCCTCTCCGTCTGGCACCCCTATTATGCATGTTGTTTTGTTTTGTGTTGTCCCAAATTTCCCTTAGGCTCTCCTTGTTTTTAAGTGTTTTTTTTTTTCCTAGAAGCTGCTCTGCTTGGGTATTTTTTCCTACTTTGTCTTCTAGCTCACTAATGCAGTCCTCTGCTTCTTCTAGTCTGCTGTTGTTGCTTTCCACTGAGTTCTTTATAGCAGTGATGTCATTTTTTGTTTGCTCTTGGTTCTTACACATATTGTTCAATTTGTCTTCAATTCTTTTTAGCCACCTTATGACCATTTCTCTGAATTCTTTCTCTGACATATTGCTTGCCTCCTTTTCATTTACTTCCTTTTCTGGTGATGCCTTTTTCTTTCATTTGTGGGTTGTTTCTCAGTCTCCCCATGATTTCTCTTCTCCGGGTGTCTGGTTATATAGCTCTCTCTCTCCTTTAACTAGGCAAAATTTGACCTTTCCATGAGGAGGAGCAGGGCTCCTCTGAGTCCATGTATTCACACTGCTTGAGATCTTGTGTTCCTGGGTTCATAGCTGGTCCCTGGGTGCTGTGGTTGCAGGGTCCCTGGATGTATATGCTTCCAGTTAACAACCACTCTCTTCTTCATGGTCTCCGCAGCAGAGCCAGCTGCTCCGGGAGAGATTTCAGCAGCAGTGGTGGTTGCCTGGTTAGGTGAGCCCGATGTGGCAGTCTCCAACACTCCTCTGGAGTATAGCTATTGCTCACCCATAAATTCACACTCTCCATACGTCCATACCTTCTCCTTTTGTTCTCTCAGTCACACACTATCTTGTAGTCTGCCTTCCTGTCGGCAGCCATCTTCCCTTCGATCATCAACAGTAATCACTAATACATTATTAATTGAAGTCCATAATTTATTTAGGTTGTTGTAGTTCTTACCTCATGTTTTTTTCCTAATCCAGAATATCATGTTTTGTGTAGCTTTTACTAAGAACTGGAACTCAAATGCACATTTTGATTATCCAAAAATGTAAATGCTGTTGTAAGGTAGTGAAATATTATGGGGATATTAAGAAAGGCTTATTAATATATACATCCTAATCATTGTGAATCCCAACTTTGAAAAAATGTAGGTTTGGTATATTTGAGAATTTTTAGAAATTTGGAAACGTAATTTATTATGTTTACTTCTGCATGTACTTTGGATATCATAAATGCATTATATTAATAAAGTTAGAGGCCTGGTGTACAAAATTTGTTTAAGGGCTCAGCTCCCGCCTCTGCGGCTTTGTCTGAAAGGACGTCCTGTCTAATCAGCATATTACACTTTTATTATTATAGATAGAGGTTTATAAAAATTAAGTGGGAAGGCTTTGTATTTTCATATTAATTTTCTTGAAGTGGAAGAAGTTAGAGGAGAAAGTGTAAATAGGACTTTTTGTAAAAATATTTATATATTTTAAATTTCATAGGTAAATAGGCAGCTCCTGAACTGCAAAGTGCCAGCTTTTCCTGGTTCTGGAGGCTCTGATAGGTCAGGCCCGTCTCAGCTGTGGCTGGGAGCTATTGTGCCGCTTTAGTGTTTTGATCCCAAGTTTGGTTTTAACTTCTCAAATCCTTGGTTTTGGTTTGCTGGAACCATGGTTTTTTACAACTGCATAATTAGCTACTGTGTGAGCAAATTATGTTCTGCTCCTCCCCCTCCTCTTTTCCCTCCTCCTCCATACATGTTTTTGCACTTCAAAGATCTTTGGCAAGTTCTCTCTGGAAAGACCACAGGATCAAGTGAGTTCTGGTGGGGATTGATTTAGCCATGTTTTGTAAACCAGTATTCTCTACTTCACATAGAATTTTTACATCTCCTTCAGAGAAGAAGCTTACATTGAGTAATGAGGCGTATGTGTGATTATCATATTTAGAAAATTCTGTTTAAGAAGAATTTTGTTAAGAGCATCCTCTGAATGGAGTAACAAGGAAGCTTTAAAAAAAACTGGCACCTTCTAGTACAATTTTCTTTTTCTTCTGCCTATTATGATTAAAACCTAACTTTTCTTAAAGCAGTTATTTCAGCCAAAATCAGCAGGGAGTTGTTGCCGTAATGGAAGGGGTGTGAAGTCCCCTAAATAAATGCTGTGAATGGAATGAGATTGATTCTGCCTTCTGACTTGTTCCATTTTCTGGTCTGACTCCTCTGTTTCCTGCATGAATAGGAGTTGGGGAATAATAAATGGCACTACAGAACATATTGCCTGGGATGGGGGAGGATGTGGGGCAAGGACCTCGTGCATTTCCAGATTTTAAGTGATATAAGAGATTTATTTTTGGATAATTTTATCATTGATCTCAATTTAAACAACTTTCCAAGGAAGTTTTTATCTAAAAAACATATGGATATTAGCGCAGTATTGAAAGAACTTGACTGATTGTATTTTAAATGGGTGGATATTAGCAAATTTCTGGTCCATGTTTAGATATTTCCACTTAATGTAGCCTTTCAGAGACTTGAACAAGAAAAGTGAGCTGTCGTATATCTTTCTCATGGAAGCCTCTTGCTTTTGTTAAAATGATAAATTAATACTTTCATAAAGCTGATAAGGTTTTCTATTTTTATTTTATGTTTGCCTTATATTCTGTCCTGGAGCATTTTTAAATATTGTAAAATTGTGATTTTTGACTTATATACTTATTATTTAAATCCTTTATTGCACTGGCCTCCTAAGATCTGAAGCACATAAAACCTTCGTTTTGGAGCACAAGAAGGCATAACAGACCTACCTGTTTCTTTTTTTAAGAAAGAAATTAGGCCTCACTCGTATTTAGTATATGGGTTTGTTAGTGGCAGTGTGGGACTTCGGTTCTTGAGTTTGGCTAAGAAGGAATTCAGAGCCAAGAACTTACTTCCCTGTTGACATTCTATACCTGGCCCATCTTCCCTGCTCTGCTCATGCCCAACTGCCTACTCTCAACCATTTTTTTAGTGATAGGATATTTGATCAGAAGTTTGGAGGAACAACCATCCTTTATGTCCAAAGAGAAGCACATACATTTATTCTCTAAGCCTGAATTCCGGGTGCCCTGCCTAGGAAATGGGAGTTGGAAATCTAGTCAGTCTCTGCCAGTTGCTTGAACTAAGTGAAAGACAGAGAAATTCAGCTGCTGGCGCTTGGAATTTTATGCCAATGAAAAAGGCTTTCGCCCTGCTTCAGAACGGTGCTGCTGGCCTGGGAGAGGCAGCTGACGTGTACATGCCAAGCCTTTGTCCTGACAGCAGGACATGTTTCCTGGGCCCTAACCACTTACTTTGGGATTCTTAGTGTTAATTTAAAATATTAAAGAACAAAAAGGCAACTATCATTTTAAGAAAAACAATTTGAAATGGATGAGCATATCTGGGGGGGGGGATGTGTGACATAGGTTTAACCTCAAGATGGGTGATTCCCTGAGGAATGATTTTTGTGATTTCACTGTTAGTCAGGAATTCAAGGAAAAGGAACCCAAAGAAATGTGAACTGTGAATGTCCTAAAGGTCACCTTGGTGCCCTGGAACCTAACAAAATGTCAGACACTTTAAGATATATATCTTTATTGATTTCAGAGAGGATAGGAGAGAGAGAGAAACATCAATGATAAGAGAGAATCATTGATCAGCTGCCTCCTGCAAACCCCCCACCAAGGACTGAGCCCGAAACCCAGGAATGTGCCCTGACCGGGAATCGAACCATGATCTCCTGGTTTATAGTTTGATGTTCAACCACTGAGCCACTGGCCGGGCAATGTCATACACTTTTTAATGGCTTCTGGTTAATGCTCATAGAATTGAAAATTTCCTAATTTATTACAAAGCTTCAATGAAAACAAGTAGTTTTATTCTCACTTTACACAATACTAAAGCTATTTCTCTTAGCATCTTCAGTGTCTGTCCATGTCATGTCATAGTCCCAAAATAAGGATTTATGCATTGCTTACACGATGTTATGTAATCAGTTAAATGACACAGGAAACATGACTCCCTGCCAGTGCTTTAGTTAGGCCTGCGAAAGTCAAAATGGTTTGGAGGTGTGCCAGAGAGAGACAGAGAGTTAATGGTGTGTGGATGTTTGGATTCTCAGGTGAATGGAGGTTCAGATCACTTGCATGTCACCTACTTATTGTTGAGCAACCTTGGCTCAGAGAGTGTGGTATTGGAATGCATGTAGCTCCCCAAGGAATCAGGCCCAATACTTGACTACCCCAGAGTCTGCACCTGTGTGCTGTCCCCATGTCTAGAGGTGGAGAGTATGAGCCGGTTGAGAAGGAAAAGGGTGCGCCAACCTTTAATTCCAGGACCTTCTCCAAATTATGCACCTGAGCAGGAGACAAATTGAGTGGTCTGCAGTGTAGCTGAAGGATGTTGTGCGTAGCCATTCAGTCAAACTTGTTTGTCACATCTAAACTAATAAAAGCGAAATAGTAAAATTAACCATTTCTCCGAGACAGGGTAAGCCACGCCCACCAGCCAATCAGAGCAGCTGTATGCAAATTAGCCCAGCCAACATGGAGGCCGCCACTCACGGACCTGAGTAAACGGCAGTTTCCATTGCGGCAGGAGCGAAAGTGAAGCTGCGCCCGCTCCGCTTAAACTGGCTCTAGCGAAACACAGATTTGAAACAATATTACAATCATAGAATCCTCGGGAGCTGAAGGACACAGCAGCCCGGGCCTAACCAGTAAAAGTAACAATTGTTTCATTATAGACTCTGCGAGGTGAGGCAGAGGAGGCTTCCTTAGTAGTTAGTAGGCTGCCTTAAAGGAACAGTGTATCAATTATAGAAGATAAACCCCAGGCTGTAAAGGAACAGTGCATCAATTATAGAAGATAAACAAACACCAGCAACCTGCGTCTAGCCAGCCTTGCTGGGACATTGGGTCAATGGGAGCTGTGGGCAGCCTTAAAGCCCCTCACCCAGGCTGGTCAGGCACGCCAGCAGGTGGACATCCCCTGAGGGGTCCCAGACTATGAGAGGGCACAGGCGGGGCTGAGGGACCTCCCGAGTGCACAGAGCGGCTGCAGGGCAGAACAGCGCAGGACCCAGGACC
>PVJC01049763.1:0-12046 GCA_004026665.1 Murina feae
CTGATCGCCCCTAACTGCTCCTCTGCTAGCCTGATTGCCCCTAACCGCCTCTGCCTCGCCCTGCACCTGGGACCCAAGATTCCTCTTCTGGCCAGTTGCAGGCACCTGGGACCCAGGCTTTCCTCCCTCTGGCCAGCCGCAGGCACCCAGGACCCGGGCTGGCCACAGCCGCAGGGGACTGTGGGGGGGTGGCTTCACCCAGGCTGCAGCCACAGGCACCTGGGACTGTGGGGCGTGGGGCTTGTCCCTCTCCCAGGCTGCAGCCTGACTAGTTCCCATTCCTCTCCCCAGTGTTGAGTGTCTGAGTAGTTCCGGTGTGAGGGCATGAGTGTGTGATGACCATTTGCATATTGGCTTTTTATTATATAGGATAGGTGACCTCGTTTTATCACTTTGTAAAGAAAACAGGTAATTAGGGTGAGCTCTATCTGCAACACCCTCTGAATTCATCTATCTTATAATTCCTATCAATGAGGAGGGTGATAACTACCAGACCCTATGCATTCCATGCATTGCCTCATTTTCTCTTTACAAGACAGGTGCTAATATGCCCATTCTACATGTGAGAAAATGCATGTTCAAGAAGACTTACCCATAGCCATCTAGCTAGTAGCTGATGGAGCCAGAGTTCAACTCGAGGTGTATCTGATTACAAAGCTGCATTTCCCACACTATTTCACTTACCTTCCCTCCCTCATTTCTTTCCTTCCTTTCCACTTTCCTTCACCCCTTATTTTCCCTCCTTCACCTTCCTTTCTTCCTCCCCCTGCCTCCACCTCAGAAAAAGAGATTAGAAATAACGCCTTTCCTTTCTTTATGCCCCAAGGAAACAGCAACTATTGCAGAGAATTTGAGGGGCAAAGAGGGAAGGACTAGAAAAGACTGAAGAGTAGGGGAATAGAATGATACCAACAATAATGGTATTTATACACTTATTTATCTCAGGGGAAAGAAGGCAATACACTTTGCCTGACATATTAAATTCTAGATGTCAATGAGATAGCCAAGTGGATATGTCCCACAGCAAACAATATATACAGAGCTTAGACTATAGACATGGGAATCATTCAATTCAACAAACTATTAGTGAGTCATTCACTTAACAGACACTTATTGAACACCTAATATGTGCAAGGTATCTGTTTTGTTAACTGTGAACTAGAAGGAACATTTTTGGACCACAAGATGTATAATTTTGGAGGGAAATACCTGGAACATGCTTGGAAGACTGTGGGAAAGACAGAGGTAAAACCAGGTGTTTGTCTTCAAGGAGCTCTAGGTCTGGTATGGGAAGAGATGAACAAAAACACAAGTGGGTATAAGTCTAGGTAGTTTATGATATGTTTCATAATTTCAGTATAAATAAAATATGATACAAATGTGAGATTAATTTTGATTCAGAGAGATCTATATGCTGGTATCTCATTGTTCAACATAATTATTCATAACTTCTAAGTTATATCTTGAGAGTGGATGTTGAGAGAGAGGGAGAGAAATGGGGGGTGAAAGAGGAAGAGAGAAGAGGGGAGGAGATTAGAAAAGGGGAGTGGAAAGAGGCTCTCTGAATAATCCTTGGGGAAGAGTCCCACTTGGGGAAAGGAGGACAATAAGGAAGCAGGAAGGAGTCTGAAGGAATATCCACAGCAACAGGAGAACCAGAGTAATCCCCAAATCACAGGTACAAAAGTGAGGAAGAGCTTCACAGAAGAGAGCAAGTCTGGACAGCAGCATTGCATAAGGCAACAATCATTTCTTCTAGCCTCTGTAACTTTAGCAGAAGCTAGCTGCTGATTGGGGGACTTTGGAAGAGGTCTTTTCCTGAAGTAGCCACTGGGTGGTAGTACTGGCAGCAGTGGCAGCTGTAGCTGTTTCCAGTAGAAACCTAGCAGAGTTAAGCCAGTTTGAAGCAGTGGAAACCAGGAGCTGGCTCAGTCTGGGGCTTCCCTAGTGCAGTGGATATTGGACTGCCCCTCTGGGTGTATGTCGTGCCTCAAATCACACTTGTCCACTGAAGTGGCCACCTCCATTCCTGGGAGCAAAGTAATGATACAAAATACTTTATGAATTAAGCAACATTTTATGGTTTACAAAGTGCTTTCGCACCTATTAACCAATTCAATATGCAGGAAAACCTAAATGGTTGGTATTATTATCCCCATTTGACTGGTGAGGACACTGAGTTACAAAGTGGTGTCCAGGGTCACACAACTCATATAAGGAGGAACAAGGTTTTGAATTCAACTCCATCTGGCTCCAAACACCTGATGCAGTATCACCATCTTTTATGCAGTATCACAGCTGTCAGCTGTTCAGTAACTGCTTCCTCCATGCCTACCTTTTATTTGTCCCCCACCATGACACAGGGCAAAGAACTCCACATTTCCTCCAGCCAGCTTTTTGCGCCTTGCAGGAGTTCTGAATTCTAGATTCTACAGCCTGTCTTATAGGCCTGCCTCCTCCTCTCACTTGTAGGATTCAGCTGGGCAGCATTCTTAGGACCTGAAGATCAGGTTCAGAGTCCCCACTGTTTGCCAGTTCCCTTCAGAGTGGATTCTGCTCTAGCCTGTTCCCTTTCCCCAAGCGCTACCCACCTCATCCTCAGAGGCCTCCATACCCAGAGATCGCTTCCTGTGCCTGAGACCTCCATAATCACGAAGACTGTAGTTAGCCCCAAGAGCCCCGGGCCCAGAACTCTTGAGAACTGGGCATTCCTGGACACTTGACCCTCAAACATATAGGCTTTCTTTGCTATATTCAGACCAGGATTGCCTGTAGTGATAGAGAGATGAATTGGTGTGTAGGAAGGGATGGAGTCTGTAAGAAAGTTGGCTAGCATATGTGGTGGGGAGAGAACTGCCTCCTTGCTGCCTCCTGGCCATCTCCTCTAACATAAAGTAATAAACATCTTGAAATATTGACAGGCTGAACATTGAACTCCTGATATTTCCTCTTATAGCTGTCAGTAACTCCATCTCTGTCAACATTAACTCATTCTTCCAATTGCTCAGGACAGAAATCGTATAGTCATTCTTGACTCATCATCCCTTTTTCACACACCCCACATCAGGAAATCTGGTCTCTACTTTGAAAATCTAGCCACAATCTGACCACTTCGCACCACTTTCACCAGCCTGGTCCACCATTATCTCTATTGGCAACAACCTTGGAACTGGTCTGCCTCCTGTGTCCCCAGCCCTGCAATCTATTCGCAACCTGGAGCTCTCCAGTGATTCTTCTGAAGTGTACATCAGATCCCGACAGTTGCCTCTTCTAAGCCCTACATGACTTCCTATTCACTGAAAGTAAAAGCCAAGAAGCCCTGACAATGGCTTCCAAGGACCTTCATGATCTGGTCCCTGCCAAAGTCTCTGACCTCATTTCTCTGTTTCCCCTTCCTCACAACCTAGTCTTTAGTCAAAAGTTGCTTTAATATTTAAAACAGAAATCCTCTCTATTTCCCCCTTGTTCTTCCTTTAACATTATCCTTTCCTCCTTTATTTTTCTCCATAATAATGATCAAAATCTATATATTTTACTTGTTAATTTTATCTTTTCCCTCCCACTAGTGTGTAAGCTTCATTAGAGTAGGAGTTTTTGTCTGTTCTGTTTACTAGAGTTGGGCCAAGTACATAGTTATCTCTCAGGAAATATTTGCTTATCCATCTGTGGTTTATGGCCCGTGGCTTAGAGAGGTGACTAAGCATAGTAATTAAGTACAAGGATGATAGAGCCTGGTTCAAGGGCAGGCCTGCTTTGGTTCAAATCTTAGTTCTACCACTAATTAATAAAATACTTAAACTCTATGTGCCTTAGTTTTCTCATCAGCAAAATAGAGACTATAATATTGCCCACTTCAATAGAGAGCCTGAGAGCCATTAATAAGTGTAAAGCACTTAGTGCCTTGCACAGAGTAGGTGCTACATATGCATTTGCTATAATCATATGCACATGGAGTTAAGATTTATATGAGAAGCTTAAATTTTCTAAAATCTTTCAGTATGCTGAAAGTAGTTGCCCATGTTAACATTTATTTCTCATGTTTCTGCTCACTTACACAGATTTTATGATCCTCATGTAGTTTTATTTAACTCAAGTGGTCTGGCTCTTTATCTGTTAACTTTGACGTTTCCTTGTGTACTCTCTCCTACAGTAATTTAGAAGCTGTTAAATAGTAATCTCGCTGGGCCTCTTTTGCAATCTATACAGTGAGTGGTTTGGACTAGATAATCTTGATAGGCCTTTCTTGCTCTGACAGTCTCCCAGGACAGGAGGGACAGGCCTCACCCCAACCCCGCCCCCAGGAATAGGCCCTCTGGCTGCCAAGGGGAAAGGTGACATCGTCAGCTGGGCTCATCTTCAAGGGGACCAGGTAGGAGACCTGCCAAGTTACTTGGGTAAGAGTGGTGATGGGGTTCCTGGGTTGGACCAGGCATCAGAAGTAACTATATAGTACAAAGACACTGGGGGTAGGGTGAGAGGAGAGGTGAAGTTCCCTAATGGAGAGATATTCTCTTCACAGGGACACAGCTGCTAGGAGCTAGGATGCAATTAGCGGTTGGGCATCTTCTCACATTGAAGAGTCATGGCAGGCCTCTACCCCCTTCAGCTAGCCAAGCTCTGGAAGACAGCGTCAGCTCTAGAATGAGAACAACCCCCAAAACTGACTGTCTTCCTGAGTCCCAGCACTGCCTGCTACTCACCACTCCCCTGGCTGGACCAAGGGAGTTCGGGCAGGGGCCCAGCTGACCTGGGTTATACCCAGATTTACTCCTCTCAGCTCAGCTAATGCTTCAACGATTGCCTTCCCTGATCTCTGCCCCTCCCACCCCCCAGGTCAGGGCTGGGGGTAGGAGGGACAGGGGAATCCAGTACTCTCACTTCTGCCTTTTTCACCTCTAGGGGGGACCATGGCCAGTGCAGAATCCTCACTGCTCACAACCCTAGGGTCCAACTCAGATCCTGGCAACAGTGAGGTAGAGCTGGACTGTTGGTTTGACGAAGAGTTCAAGTTCATCCTGCTGCCTGTGAGCTACGCAGTTGTCTTTGTGCTGGGTCTAGTCCTCAATGCTCCAACCCTCTGGCTCTTCCTCTTTCACCTCCGACCCTGGGATGCAACGACCACCTACATGTTCCACTTGGCTTTGTCAGACACCTTGTATGTGCTGTCACTGCCCACCCTCATCTACTATTATGCAGCCCGAAACCACTGGCCCTTTGGCACTGAGCTGTGCAAGTTCATCCGCTTCCTCTTCTACTGGAACCTCTACTGCAGTGTCCTTTTCCTCACCTGCATAAGTGTGCACCGCTACCTTGGAATCTGCCACCCTCTGCGAGCAATACGTTGGGGCCGCCCAAGATTCGCAGGCCTTCTCTGCCTGGCAGTTTGGTTGATTGTAGCCAGCTGCCTTGTGCCCAACCTGTTTTTTGTCACAACCAGCTCTAGGGGGGATACCATCCTGTGCCATGACACCACTCGGCCTGAGGAATTTGACCACTATGTTCACTTCAGCTCAGTAATCATGGGGTTGCTCTTTGGCATACCCTGCATGGTCACTCTTGTCTGTTATGGGCTCATGGCCCGGCGTCTGTATCGGCCTTTGCCAGGGTCTGCCCAGTCGTCTTCTCGTCTGCGTTCTCTCCGCACAATTGCAGTGGTTCTGACTGTGTTTGCTGTATGCTTCGTGCCTTTCCACATCACCCGCACCATTTATTACATGGCAAGGTTGTTGGAAGCTGATTGCCAAGTGCTGAACATTGTCAACGTGGTCTACAAAGTGACTCGGCCTCTGGCCAGTGCCAATAGCTGCCTGGATCCTGTGCTCTACTTTCTCACTGGGGACAAGTATCGTAGGCAGCTCTGGAAGCTCTGCAGTGGTGGCACCCCCCAGTCCCCCAGAGCTGCCTCCTCTCTGGCACTGGTGTCCCTGCCTGAGGGTAGCAGCTACAGGAGGACAGCCACCCCCAGGATAGTGGCTGCCCTACCCCTAGGGAAGATAAATTGTAGCACTGGAAGCCTGGAAGGAAGAGAAAAGGGGGTGAGTGCAGGGCAGAGATGAGGGATCCTAATGGTGACAACTCATATTGTTGCTTTCTCTTCGTTCCAGGCTCTGGTGAGAGGCTCTCCCTCTGAGGGTTAAGGGGAACCAGGAAAATCACATGTAACCCCATCTCTCATAAATCCTTCAGTTGCCCTCTACTTTTTAGCCAAAGGCAGTAGCAGCCACTCTCTCCTCTACTTCTTCCTCTTAGTTTCCTGGGGCCATTGGTCCTGTTTCTTGATCCTAGGAACCCTTCCCAGCCTTTCTTCCCCCTCCTTTCCCCCACATCCTTGTATAGCATGCGTTACTCCAGTTAAACCAGAGTATTCAACTAGAAGAGTGGAGAAGCTGCAGTAATCTCAGGGTTGACCTGATTTATCTGATGGTGACAGCCAGAATCAGGAGGTAGGGGCACCAGTATGTCACAGATACCAAGGATGTGACATATGTAGCTCCCATAGCCACTTCCTGTGAGGACAGGATAGTCTGGCCTACTTAGGTGCTGAAATAGGGCACAATCCAAGATAGCCTGCATGCCAGGGTCTCCACATGCAGCTGGAGGCCTGGCACTGTTGAACTGGTGTGTAGCTGCTAGGTAGAGAGGAAACCCTGAGTCTTACCATGGGCTGGGAATTTTGAAGATCCTCAAGGACATGGCCCAATCTGATAAAGGACTTTGGAACAGGAATGGGACAGGACCTCCTTTATGAAGTTTGCTGAGAGCATATTTGACAGTTCTGTATTTAGTGAAAGGAAGAGGGGAATGGCTCAGAATGTGAGGGAGGAGCTTTCATGTCTATGGCTGTAAGTTCCAGCATCAAGGGGTAGAGCAGGTTTGTGCAGAGGTTGGGAGTGGTGATAGGGATTGAAGTCAGAGCTGGCTCTTCACTGGTCTCTTCCATTTCTCTAGCTCCTGCCCTAGATAAATAATAAACAAGTCACCAGTTCTTTCAGATCAGGATTTAGGGTTTTGAGGCCAGAGAAGGGCACTGGGACCAAGAGTCTCACATTCAGTCACCCACCCTCTCCCAGCTTCATCTTAGTCCTTAAGGGCTTATGGATATGTGGGAGGTGGCAGGGGGGAGGGGTGGTATGGAACTTAGGGAGCTAATTCCCAAGCATTGGGAAGTAAGAGTTTCTGGGCAGGCCTTCATGAGAAGAGTGGGCTCACACTTCTAGGCAACCCCTTCTGAAATGGCTTTCCAGCCCATTGGTCTCCTGAGTCTTCAGCCTTCCTTTTCTTTTGCCCCAACCTTGCTGACCTGCCTCTGATCTCTTACTTATCTGTTAGCTTACTCAGTCGTACTAGTTCTTTTTGGAAAGTAAAGTTGGGACTGGTCAGGACAAATAAAATGATTTCAATGCCCCCGAGCCCACTTTCTATTTTTTTTTAAGTGTGCTCTTTTCCTCTCTAGATATCCAGGACCCAGCTATTATCTGGGACCCTTTCTTTTAGGAGTAAATGAACTGGCCTTCTTACTAGTCTCCCAGTCTTATAGCTACTGCCTAAACTGTTACACAACCTGTTCCTCATCTATACTGGCTTCCTTTTGTTCCTATGACTACAGCCTCCTTGTCCATCACCTCTCCTACCCACAAGTCCAACCCAGGAAAGCTGCTCTCTCCATCACAACAGACCCAGCCTCCTCCATTTCTCCAGTCCATTTAACTCACATATGCTTAATCGAGACTAACTCCACAGACTTTGTGGTCTGCTACTTTAGGACTGCCTTTCCTCTCACTCCAAATTTAGTTAAATACCTTAATTTTCACTGTGGGCCAATCTTCTCCTCTCTCCTAAACTATAGGAGACTACAGATGAAGCCAGAACACAAGGATAGCTTGACCCACTAAAACTTCTTGTCTTGGAATTTCATCTAAACCTCCATCCTTCTTAGTCCGCTGAGTTCCTAATGAACAGGATCTAGGAAACAGAGGGGCTGTTTCCTATCTTTTTCACTTTCTCAAGACACCAATTTCATCCTACCCTATGATCTCTTAAGATTTACCTTGCCTTCTGGGCCATTGGTCCTGTTTCTTGAGGCTTCCTAGAACTGAGAAAATCTAATACCTCAACTTCTTTCTGCTTCATTTAGGATAACTATACTTCTATATCCATCCCATCTTTCTCCCTTTCTTCCCTGCAGTCCCAGAATAAGAGGTGGCCTCTTGTTTTGTTCTTTTGTGTATCTTTCTTCATCATTTTCAATCTCTTCCATAACTAATTTTGTTCTGTCTCAAAACACACACACACACACACACACACACACACACACACACACACACACCAAAAGCCAACCAAGTGAAAATAAAGCATTACCACTGGTATCTTAACCCTGTTGTCTCTTCTAGCTATCATTCTATTCATCTTATTCATTTCACTGTCATTTCTAGAATGAATACCATAAAACTTGTTTCCTCACCACAAAGTCACCCCTTAACGCTCCTAATTTGGTTTCCTCTCTGTATTTTTTGTATCTAGAAGAACACAAATTACCTCATAAGCAAGACCTTTAATGATCTTTTCTCTACCTTTATTGTCTTTGACTTCTCTAGGATATCCTTGTTGCATATTTCCTTTAAATTTTTGTGTATTTTATTTTATTTTTAAAATTTATCTTTATTGCTGAAAGTATTACAAATGTCCCCCTCTTCCCCCTATTGATTCCCTCCACTTCACTCCCGCACGTTCCCTCCCCCCAGGCCTTCACCACACTATTGTCTGTATCCATGGGTTATGCACATATGCATGTAAGTTCTTTGGTTAATCTCTTCCTGTATAAAAACAGCACTAAAAATTTCCACTATGACAACATTAAAGGAAATTTTGAAAGAAAATAATCACCTATACTTTCAAGCCCTCAATAATTGCTTTCATATTTTCATGTTCTATGCTTTTTCAGTTTGTATAAGAATACATATTTTATATAAGTATAATCATAGTGTACATATTTTTTGAAATTCTGCAAAAATATTTTATTGTAAATACTCTTTGTGCTACACTCTTTCCTGTTTATCATTTTCAAAGACTGCTTAAAATTACATCTATCAGTAGATTATACTTTATTAGACTATTCCCCTGTTATTGGACATTTAGGTGACTCCCAATTTTTCTGTGTTTTGAATATCTTAATGCATATGGATTTTTTCTTCTTTGTAATTCTGTTCCTAGGACACGTTCCCAGGAGTGGGACTGCCAGATCCAAGAACATGAACGTTTTTATGGATCTTGATTTTCAAAAGGAATGCACAAATCTGCAATACCACAATGACACATGAGTTTTTCCAGTTCACTTACAGCTCTAATATTGGACTTAATAAATATTTTTGGAGTGATTTAAACATTAATTTGTTAATTTCACTGCTTTGGTTACTCATGGGATTGAACACTTCCCCATATGTTTACCATTTGCATTTCCTCTTGTGTTAACTGTTTGTTCATATCCTTCTTCAACTGGCATTTTAATGGTATTCTTATGTATCTAAATACATTCGTGAACATACATATTAACACTTTGTCATATTTGAGATATATATTTCTTTCATTTATTGTAGTACTTTTAATTTTAGTTTCTTATTTTATCCCCTTGATTTAAAATTTATCTACTTCTACTTTTATCTCTCTTATTACTTCCTCTCTCTTTGCTGGATTCTCTTTATTTTTTACTCTCTAACGTGAACAGAATTCCATGTTCTGTCATAGTTATAGCATTTGGGGATTATTTAACCTCGTGCCCCATCTGATCCTTGATTTTCTTTTGGAGAGAACATAGATGCACATGAGTACAACTTAGTTGACTCATAGTCCTTGAGTACCTCAGAAATCTCCCCGGGCTTGGGCACTCCCTCACTTTACAGAGGACAAAACAGGCCCAGAGATACGGCTTGCCAGTGACTTATCAAATTAGTGGCAGAGCAGGGACTAAGATACAGGTCTCATTCCCAGAGATCCTTCCATAAGCTTGAAAACTCTCAGGCAACTTTGTCTCTTCTCCCTCTCGTTCCTTGAGATTCTGGCATTTCTTTCTTCAGCATGTCAATTACAATTTTATGATCCCAGTGCTACCATTCTAATACTGGCTCTTATCACTTTATCCTTGACTGACTGTCTCAGCCTCCTAATTGGTCTTCCTTACCTCCACTCTCTCCTCACAAGATTGCATTCTATACAATGCACACTGCCGCATGAATTGGCCCAAACACTGCTTTCACTCTATTACTTAATACTCTTTCACGGTACCCCCATGTCTACAAGACAAATTTTAATTCTTTAGTCATAAATTCAAGAGGGCTTTTTCAGTCTTATTTTCCATTATTCCCCAATACACATCTATCTTCTTCCACTCATTTGATCGCCTCATTCTTTCTCCAGATAAGACTTGCACTTTCCTACCTCTGCACTTTATTTTTCCTTTGTCCCACACTAGAATGCCTTCCCTTTCTTCTCCCACTGTCTTTATCCTACTTCATTACCAAGGCCACTTCCTCTTTGCGACCTTCTCTGCAGAATCTCACCCAGTGAACTTTCTCGTCACTCCTATGGTTATTATTATCTATGAGTCATTTGTCACTTTTATTGTCTTTTGCTATCCTATAAAAGGGTAATATACAAATTGACCAAATGGCAGAATGACTGGTCGCTATGACATGCACCAACCACCAGGAGGCAGATGCTCAACACAGAGAGTTGCCTTCTGGTGGTCAGTGCGCTCCTATAGGGGAAATGTTGCTCAGCCAGAACCCGGGCTGACGGCTGGTGAGTGCAGCTTCTCCCACCTCCACAACAGTTTGACATCCCCCGAGGGCTCCCAGGTGTGAAAGAGCACAGGCCGGGCTGAGGGGACCCGCCCCCCACCCCAGTGCATGAATGTGTGCACTGGGTCTCTAGTTACTTATACTATTATCTTGAATTGTTATTTAACTCTTGATGTATGTCTGTTTGGGCTCCCACCTGTAAATACTTTAAGTTACTGTGATAGAAAGGAAAGAGCATAGGACTGAAAGTCAGAAGACCCAGGTTTGAGCCCTGGTTATAAAGTGGGACTCAAGTGTGTGACTTGGGCGAGTCGCTCAGACTCTCTGAACCACAATTTGATCATCTGTAAAATAAGGATCATAATGTCAACTTCAAGTATATTTCAGATTGTGGCAATCTCTGCAAATCTAGAGATCTAATCAAATATAAGTAGTTGTTATATCACCTCATTTGCTTAATAAATGGTGCTTAATAAATATTTGTTGAATGATTACATGTCAGTAATTCAGTTTAATGTTTCTTCTCCTGGATATATTCCCATATTAAGGGGCCACAGGAACCCCAAGGGCACCTTTAGGAACAGTGGAGGTAGAGAGGGCATTGGAAAGATATTTTGAGGAAAAGTAGGCCTGTTCAGGATCTTTCACATTCCACTACATTGGCTACTCACTACTTGGTCCACCTGTAAGGCTAGCCTTGAAGTGAAGAAGTAGAGAAGGTAGTACATCTGAACTTTCACTTTCCCCACATTTTCTATTTTTTCATCCCACAATCCCACAATCCCCAACTGGTTAGGCTAAATTATTCACCTGAGACTGTTCTCCTTCATTGATGAGATAAAAGCCAGCATTTTGGTGAAGGGAGTGATGAAGAGTAGTAGAGAGAATAAGCAATTGTATTCAGATAACCAGACTTGGCTTTAAATCATTGGTCTTCAGTTTTTTAATCTCTCTGGGATTCAGTTTTCTCATTGGTAAATTGAGGATAGTAATACATCTTTGGAAGGGCTATTGTGAAGTGTTAATCTTATATAATAAAGAGATAATATGCAAAATAACCCTCACACTCTCACAAGATGGCTGCCTATGATCAGGTCGGCATGGGGGTTAGTGAGGGATGATCAAACAACTGAACAAGCAGGCTGTGAGGGGTGACCAGGCCAGCAGGGAGGTTAGTGGGTCAGTGAGGGACAACCAAATGACTGAACAGCAGGCTGCATGGAGCAACCAGGGCGGCAGGGGGGGCAGTTGAG
>PVJC01049764.1:0-12057 GCA_004026665.1 Murina feae
ATTCTAGGGAAAGCAAATTCATAGTATGGACACTTTCCACAGATGGATACAATACATTATATACGCAGTTCCTACTGTCCATGAGGAGGTAATGCTTAAGAACTCTTCCAACTTCAAAAGCCATGGTCTTATATTTCCCAGGAGAGCTCTGGTCCAGGTTAGATGCCCAATTACACAGATCTTAGCAGCAGGACCAAGTGTGGATCTAAATTAAACTGATTCTAATTTGAGTCAGTTCATTATGATGAAAAATGGCAGAAACAAATTATAACTCAATGAAATTTAAAAAATCCATCAGTCCATACTGATATAAAATATTTCTTACATGTATTTGCTTATGCATATGAATATACATTATAATTATAAGTAAATAATATTTTAAGTGGGTGGAGAAAAAAAGCTCTACTTTACAGAAGAATTCTAATTAATACATGTAGGAGAGTTGAAAGAATGAGAAACCCACCATTAGCAAACCACTGTAGTAATAACTGACTCAGGTAAGAAGCAACAATAGATGCTAAAACATGCGTGAAAGATTTTTGAAGAAGAGAATCTTCACACAGTCTGAAGGTATCACTCTACTGATTACTTATTAATTTCAAAAAGGAAAAGGTATTTTTCAGAGTGAAGAAATCTAATGAACTTCACCTTAATTACATGACCAAACTAACCTCACCAATTATAGACATAATGATCTAACATGTCTTTTAATTGGTTGTATTGAGAAGGGCATATCACCTCATTGTATTCCTACAAAAAAAAAAAAAAAGGTTTAACCTGAATCATAAGGAAACAAACAACTCCCAGTTAAAGAACAAGTTTCAAAAGGGCTGGGAAACTGTCCTAAGAAGATTCTAGAGAAGCCTGGCAAATAAATGCAATGCTTGATCCTTCCCTAGATCCTGGATTTTTAAATTTTGAGGAAAAAAACCCACTTATTAATCTTATAAAAGACATTATTATGACAATTGTGATATTTTGATTATGCACAGTATATTAGACCATCCTATCTAATAAAAGAGTAATATGCAAATTGACCATCACAAGATGGCTTCCCCCATGTGGTCAAAGATGGCCACCACAGATGGCCAGCAAGGGAGGGCAGTTGGGAGGGACCCAGGCCTGCAGGGGAGGGCAGTTGGGGGGGACCCAGGTCTACAAGGGAGAGCAGTTGTGGGGGACCATCCTGGCAGGGGGAGGGCAGTTAGGGGCAATCAGGCCAGCACAGGGGAGTTAGGCATTGATCAGGCTGGCAGGGGAGTGGTTAGAGGCAATTGGCAGGCAGGAGGTTGGGAGCCAGCAGTCCTGGATTGTGAAAGGGATGTCCAACTGCCCATTTAGGCCCGATCCCACCAGTGGGATAAAGCCTAAACAGGCAGTTGGACATCCTTCAAGAGGTCCCAGATTGGAAAGGGTGTAGGTTGGGCTGAGGAACACCACCCCCACCCCCCACTCCCACTCTGTGCACGAATTTCATGCACCGGGCCTCTAGTCTATATATATATAAAAGCCTAAGCGACTGAATGACCTGAATGACCAGAATGACTGGTTGCTGTGATGTGCACTGACCAATGCAGGAGCTGCCCCCTGGTGGTCACTGCACTCCCACAGTTGGAGCGCTGCTCAGCTGACAGACCCGTCCTGGTAGCCCACCATCGGGAGGCAGGCACTCCCTCAGTAGTCCTGCATGTCCAATCTCTGGAGAATGGGCCAGGCACCGATGGACTAGTGCCACCAGCACAATCCCTACAGTGCTTCTGACATCCTGGAAGTTGGCCTCAGGCACTGTGGCCTCTTCCCCTCCCTTTCTTCTACAAGAAAGAAAGGATATAAAAGTGGCTGCCAGGTGGCTCCTGATAACTGGTGCAAACATCAGCAGGACATATCCAGATCCCCGTCCAGCAAGGGCATTCCACCACCTGCCCAGAGGGCCAATCATGTCCCAGCCTCCCCCACCTCCATCAGGACTCCACCCATGCATGAATTTCGAGCACCAGGCCTCTAGTAGTGTTATATTAATATTAAATGTCTTGATTATGATAATAATGTTTGATTATGTCAAACAATGTCCACTTCTTAGAAGACACAGGCAAATGTCATGAATCTTGCAAGCCTGCAGCCAACTATCATATTGTTCAGGGAAAGGGAAAAAAAAGTGTTGTTTGTAAAAACATATATGTAATTTCATATATATAGCTGAGACCAGAGGAAGGAGGCATTTCCTTCTAACATTGGCAAAGTCTACAGTCTAGACCAATAGTTCCCAAGCTTTTTTTTTTGGCCATGCCCACCTAAGCATCTCTAAAGTCCTGAAGTGCCACTCCCATGACATATAATTCTTATTATTCAAAAAGTGAACTCCTAATCGTGTGGAGGAAGCCTAAAAGGCCATTAACTTGGTCTATCAGTAAATAGCTTCCAAAGAACATAACATCCATGGAAGAGAAAAATAAAAGAACAAGAGGACAGTTGAAGTACTGAGGGAGAAATCACTATGAAATTGTTAAAAATAATAATATGAAGTGGTGAAAAAATAGCAAAGTTTCAAAACATATAATACAGAACAGAAATGCATAAATGTCACAATATATATTTACATAGTGTATATGAGGTCCCTAGAATTATAAAAAATGCAAAAAATTCACTGTTAATAACTCATTCTCAACTACCCCCCTTAAAAATCAAATTGCCCCCCTGTGAGATATGTGCCCTACATTGGAAACCACTGTTCTAGATCTTTCTTCTATTGAGTTGCCTTTCCGGTCGGAGCCAGAGAAATGACTATCAGTACATATATAAACCTGGCTGCTCTCTGGCAGCACGCTCATCAGTAAGGCCACATATGGGCTTCTTACACCAGCAGGGTGTATCTTTATCTGAATTTATTCTCTACCTGAAATAGAAGTGGATCATCACGTCATACCTGAGAAAGGTCAGACTTCAGGGCTTCTCTCAGCACTCAAGCTGCTCTTCCTTATATTACTACACTTTATAGGGCTCCACCAAGTCTATTTTGAGATTTGTTTTTCAAATTGAGAAGCTGGTATGGTGCCTGTGGTCTATGAAATATATTTGCCGAAGGAGACACTCCAACTTAATGCCTTCCCACTTCCAATACCCCCAGCACTTAACCCTTAATCATGTTAAACCTGGAACATGTACAGGAATTTCTTAGATGTTGAAAGAAACAACATGGGCAGGGAATTCATTCTGTCATGGACTTCCCTGATGGAGTTCCCTTGCTGCATCTGAACCATCTTTATATTCTTCCTTTGTCCTATGTGCTCGTTCAGTACTACGCTATTTGTAAAAGTGTTATCTATGTCTTTCACTACTATGTGAGTCTGACTCCAGAAAAAACACAGCAATTTCCAATGTTTTAGGATGTCTTAGACAAATTGCCCACTGTCTGCATTTCTGTGGCCTCAGCTCTAATAGAAATAATATCTCATTGAGTTGAGTGGGGAGTGCAAATGGGAGCTCCCTGCTTGATCGGGAACTCCTAGTTTTGGGACACTTTTACAAATAGAGGAGGAACTTCCTCATTCATCTTAGTGTCACAGCACCAAGGACTTTAACCACATGTCTGACTGAATGGTATACCTAAATATAAATAGATGCTTTAACAAAGACAGTCCCCTGCTCCCATATAGTCCAAGGAAAAACATCTTTACTAATAGAAATATATGCTATTGCAGCTCATGTCTTATACTAAATGACAATAGTTTCTAAATAAAAGAAAATTTTAATTTGATTTTAGAGCATACACATTGTTATCTCATTAGATGGTTAAGATTAACCAAGTGATATATTGTTCAAATATTTCAAATATTTTTATAGGATAGAGTTCAGCAAACTTTTTCTGTAAAAGGTCAGATAATAAATAGTTAGGCTGTGCAGGCCATAACACTGTCATTGTAATGATAAAGCAGCCATACATAGTACAAAAATGAATGAGCATGATTGTGTTTTATGGACACTGAAACTTGAATTTCATGTTATATAGTGTATATATTTTTTCTGGTCTTTTTGTTTCAAGCATTTAAAAATGTTTCTGTGAGCTAAGATCATATAAAAACATGCATTTTTGTGTCAGGATGTTACTTGTTAGGATATTACTTATATAAGATATTACATGAGTTTGTCAAGCATTTTTACATCTAAAATTTAACTTCTGAAAGCATGACTTAAAATAGATATTGAATTAAAATTAATATTTTAAAACAAAAGAATGAAGACAATTATAAGTGACTAGAGGCCCAGTGCATAAAATTTGTACACTGGAAGGGGGGGGGGTCCCCCAGCCTGGCCTGTGCCCTCTCACAGTGTGGGAGCCCCACAATTGATCACCCCAAAGAGGTAGACCTTGCCCACCCATCTGGGGCTCCTGGATGGATTGCCCCAAAGTGGTAGGCCAGAGCCGTGGGACCTGCCTCCCCACCATGCATGCAGCGTCAAGCCTCAACCCACCAGCGCGCACATGCAGCCTCCTGATGATCGCTCATTATAGCATCAGGGCATCACGGCATGAGGACATCATGAACACATAGGCTTTTATTAATAGGATTCTTTATAAGTCAATCCTTATTCAGGCTGCAGGAAGAATGAGTTGGTCTATTTGAAAAAACATAAAGAATTTCTATATGGTGGAAGTACAGTGAGTGAAAGTGAGGTAAGATGAATTCACATGGGTAGGCACGGTTTTGTGAGCAAGGGTAAGAAGTACGGATTTTATTCTATGTGTGATAAGGTAAGAACATAAGGAGAGAAACCAGTGAAAAAGATATTACAGTAGTCTAGGTGAGAGATGATGGTGGTTCTGTCCAGGGTAGTAACAATGGAGCTGGAGAGGAATGGAGGTGGAAAAGGTCCATCTATTTTGAAGATAAAAGCAACTTGTAGGTTGGCTAAAGGGTTAGAGGTGTAAAGCAAGGAAAAGAAGAATCAAATATAACTTTTCAAATTTTTATTTGAGCAACTGAATGAACATTGCTAAAATCAAAACAAAACTAAAGGGATGCAGGTTTCAGATGGAGATAAACTATATTAGTCATATTAAGTTTGAAGTAGTGTATTCATTAAGTTTGAGGTAGTGTATTACAACTCCTGTTGTAACAAATTATCACAAGTTGGATGGCTTATGAAGTTTATGCTCTCACCATTTCAGATGACAGAAGTTCAAAATCAAAGTGTGGACAGGGCAATAAATTCTAATCGATCCATTTCAATCCCATATCTATTGAAAACTGAAAAGAGCTCTTCGATTAAGAGAGACAATAGTATCATGATTAAGAGCAGACTTTTTTTTTTTTTTTCAGGTAAATAACCTGGATTTAAGACCTGATGCTGCCAGTTATTAGCTGTTGAATCTGGGACAAATTATTTGACCATTGCATGCCTCCATTTCTCTATCTGTAAAGTGGGCCTACAATTTAACTCTGACATTAATGACTTAGAGTTAGTGAAATTTCACAGGGTTAGGGCTCAGGCCTCCATACGGCTACAATAAGCTCAGGAATTCCCAGGCCACTTGCACTTCTAACTGACTGGCTACATATCTGGGGTTCCCATTACCAAGTTCCACAAATTTCTAACACAAATAACAGAACTCAAGACAGTGCTATTTTATTACAGTTGTATTATAGCAAGAAAAAAAATAAAAGAAAATTCAGAACCAGTGAAAAGACATACAGGGCATAGTCTAGTCTAGGAGGATCCCAAAGGCAAACCTTCTTTGTCTTCAATCTGTGGAGTCAGGACACAGCACCAACTCACCCAAGCTTCAGTGTCCAGAGTTCTCAGTAGGGTTTCATTGGCCTTCTGATTGAACTCAGTCTCCAGCCCTACTCCCCTCCCAGGAGGTGGAGCTGATATTGCAGGGCTCAAATGCCCACCCCTCTAATCACTTTCTGGCATAGTCAGCCCCTATTCTAAAACTATCTAGGATCCTGCCTCATTAGCATGAACAATCAAGGCCCACCATAAGGAACAAAGACATTCCTATAGCTGAGGAAATTCCAAGGATTGGAGGCTCCTTCCCAAGTACCAGGAAGAAAGGCCAGCAAAGTCTTTATTATACAACTGGGCCTAATGACAAAACCTACCTCAAAGGGTTGTTTTTAAAGATTAAAAGAGCTCATAAATATAAAGTGCTTACAACATTGCCTGGCACTCTAGAAATGTTAGCTACTACTGTTCACTAAATATTAGATATTTCTACATAGACTCAATAATATTTTCCTCCCTGAGATAATCCACTTTGGCTTCTCCAAATGTAACAGATCCCATCAGAAATTCTTGCCAAGGCTGAATTATACATATTTTTTATCCATCTTTTCAAGATCTGTAACAAGTTTCTAATATTATACCATTGTGTTTAAAGCCTAAAACATGTTGAATGACTGAATTACTAGCAATCAATGCTCCTGATTAAACCTTCCAGCTATAATGTGATGTAGCCAATTTAGATTTTCCATTTTTTATTTTAACAAATATTTATATAGTGTCAGGTACTTGTTATTCTAGGTTCTGAGTCTATAACAGTAAACCAAAGTTATTGCCTCCATTGAGCTTATATGAGTCAAAAGTCATCTAAAATCACATTTTAAATATATTCATTTATAATATACATTTAAAATATAATAACACATATAATGGAAAATAAAGTAAAAGATGGATAAAGATCTACACTTAATTGGGGTCTATATTTAATTGGTTGGTCAAAGAAGTCTTCTCTGATGAGATAATATTTAGGAATTTGAAATGACATGGCTCATAGTCTCCTGACCTGCCTCCTGCCCTGTGCACCTGTGGTTCTGCCCCTCTGGTTTCTATACACATAGTCTTTCCTCCTCACCCTGTATCTAGAATAGATCTGTTTATAGTATAGCTGCCCATTTCCTTCCACATGTCAAGGTCAGTTTGATATTCAGTCATGTCCTACATCTAGTCATTTTGAGTCAGCAGCAAATTTAATAAAACTGTAATGCCTACATTGATGTCTTAAGGCTTTCAGTGAGAGAGAGTGGTTAAAGGGGTGATTTTGTGGAAAGGACACAGCCAACTTCAGCAAAACAACTCAGTAGCCCTTCTCTTGAGAAAGCAGCTGTTATTTTTTATTTCTTTTTTTTTTTTTTTACATATTCTGCAACTGCAGGTTTCAGTTTATATCAAATTACTTATCAGAGAGAGTTTGGAATATGGTTTTCTTTATATTCCATTTGACTTATCATTTCTCTGTGGTAAAGTCTCTTTGCTATAAAAGCTCTTTTCATAGATAATTGAGCCTGAGAGTGAAATCTGGGCATTTGAAGGAAATACAGCCAATTCTCTTTCCAGGGGAAAATATTCTGGCTTCCTTCCTAGAACCAGCAAAGTATGAGGCAAATGACAGTCCTTGATTTCAAAGATCCAAAACTACTCCAGGACAGTTGGGGGCAGATTACCAAGGGAAAGCCTGCCTCTTTTACTCCACTGCCTATGCAGGGCATAGGGTGCCCAGATAATAAACGATAGGCTACTGATGCTATTAACTAGGAGAAATGCATTGGTAACTTATCTTCACTTCAGCAGAAATATTCATCAAACCTGAGCTATGAAAGAAAAGCACATCAAAGGAAGAAAGGAAGGAAAAAGGAGAGAAAGAGAAATGGGAGGAAAGAAAGAGCAGAAGAAAAAGAAAGAAGGAAAAAGAGCATGAGAAACAAATCAACTCCTTATTTAAAATAATGGAAAGGGTTATGTTCAGCTTTATTGCTAGATAGTAGGGCTGTACATTACAGACTATTACAAACACACTCATATAACAAAGCAACAGATATATACAATCAAACTGTGTATTGAGGCATGGAGCCACAGAGCAGAAGCAATCACCATGGAAAGCAGGGCACTGACAATACAATTTTAAATCCATCTGATAGGCAAACTATATCAGTTGAAATTTCTCAGGATGAATGAGTTTAAAACTCGTTATCTGGAGAGCAGCCTATCCCATGATACCACTTTATTTATTCAGATGGAGAATGGAGAATACGGGTAAACATTACAGCTCCAGCCTCAACAAGGTTTGTAGATCAATCCTGCACAGTATTTGTTCTCTATGCCTTGGCACAAGGCTCTTTTCCAGTGCAGGAGACACGAGTGGGGAGTGAAGCCGGCAGTGAAAGGGATATCTTTAAAAGACACCATGCATGGAACTGTGACATGGCAAGGTGTGTTTACTATGCAAGCTGTAGCAACACTGGAAGGCATTCTGTCATTTAATGTTCCTACTTTAGAGTTTTAAATAGCTGGGAAGTGCTCTAGCCCCTTCAAGCAGACTATCAGACAGTAAGATTCATTATGTCTAAAGGCGCCATTTAGCCAGAACACACAGCCAGCAAGGTAACTTCACAAAATGCAGGTTATAATACACATATTTGTTGTACGGCTACATTTTCACATCCCCCCCCCATTCCTCCACTGGGAACCCTAGTTAGTTTCAGCTGAATGAAGTGAAGTGTCTAAAACAGAACCAAAGAACAAATGTGTCTGTAAAAGTACAATAAAAATAATCCTTGAAGGAATTATGGATTGAAAGGGTTGGAAACATCTCCCATGGAAAGGGTAAGAACTGGAAGACAGGGTTTAAACATTTTCTATAAAATTTCATGGCAGTTTTTAGGAGTGGTCTGCAGGTATTTTTTCATTTACTGAAAGGCACAGATGGATTCTCCCTGGACGAAGGACTCTTTCTTGATAAATGTCTTAACTCTTCTGCTGAAGGTTGAACCCTCTATGTTATCTGTCCATTTCCTTGAAAATGTGCTGCTTTAGGTAGAAAAGAGAATACAGTGATCATAGGATCTCTTTTGGTGAGTTCACTGACTGGGGGTAAAACATTTAGAATTTCTTGAAGTGAACAGCATACATGTTTGATGAATGTGCCTCATGCACTTAGTGGTAAAGAACTAGAGTCAGGTTTGGGATATTGGTGTGGGATTTGCAGCATGTCACTTCACCACCACTTGGGTTTTTGTTTTGTTTTTTCCATCTATAAAATCAGGAATTTATATGAGCTCACCTGGGTCCCATTCACAGCTTTATTCATAACCTTGCAATGATGCAGAATTATTTTGGGTGTGTGGGGAGAAGGGGGGGAGAAAACAGATTTTTTTTAGAATTAAAGTTCTCAACTAATATGAACTACTCTGTATCAAGCACATGTATTAACACTTTTACTCCTCACAACAACCCAGGGTAATTATTATTTTAACATTTAAATTATTTTTAATAAGGAAATAAGGAAGTCTATGATGATTCAATAAAATTCTCAAGTTTTTACAGTGATGAAGTGGAAGAGGTCTGTCGAATACAGGTCTATCTGATGGCAAAGACAGGTTCTTAACCACAGGCAACATTACCATCCTTAGGAAATGTGATCAATCCCAGGGCATCATTTTACATTTGCAACTGACACTTAAACAAGGTCAAGTAACTTTCTCATGTCACAGAACCAAAGGTATCACAGTCAGGACCTGAACCCAGGTTCTTTTTCCTCCAAGTAGGTGCATGCTACCTTACACCACACTGCCCATTTTCTGAAGCTTCCAAAAAGCACGTAACTAAGCAGGAGGTTAGTATTCCCTATGATTCTAATTATCCCATTTAATAAACATAAACTCAAATAACTAGACATCCTAACTGAAGTCTAGGGTAAGAAAATTTCTCAAAAGAACAATAGAAAATAAAACACTTGAGACTGACAATTAAATTAAAAGGGCTTTAATGCCATCTGCTTCCCTCTCCATCAATTTGCAACCAAAATGGAATTTAAATTCATATTATTCCTTGCTCCTGGGAATGGTCTAGCTCTAAAAATATCTTGAGCCCAACATCCGTGAAGAGCCCTTTCTAGTTTGCAGTGACCTTACCAAAAAGCATGAGCCATGGAGAAGCCATTTAAATCGACCACCTCCATTTCCTGCACAAGTTTCATCATTCTTAGCCGAGATGAGCATCTTTTGTAATGTTGAACAGCTTGATGCATAAAACTTTAGTCAATTTTGAGCTGTCACGAAAAAAAGCAGCACCTCCTTTGCACAGAGAGAATATATACATATATTTTGTCCCATCAAAGATGACCTGAAAAGTCCTACTCCAATGTGTTTTGGGGAAAAAATAGCCTTTAAGTTGAGATTGAGCGGGGAAAACTTCCAATAAAAGGGAATATTTTTCAAAAACTTGCAAGTGACTGCAAAGCCAGTTAACACAAAAAACCTTGTCACCTTAAGTATGCCATTTGTTATCACACATGCCGAATGCATCTATTCATCTTCTTTTAATTGCTTAGCTGCACTAGAAATCACAAAGCAGCTCACCGATGCAGAGACTGTGAAAGAATATTTTGTCATGGAAACTTTGAAAACATTTCAAAGCAAGAGCTCTTCTCTGGTGAAATGAAACCTTCTAGCTGTTTGTTGGGCATTGTATTCAGCTGATAAGTGTCTAGAATAAGAGGCCTTCTCTCTCAGAGGCTTTTGCATATGTCATCTTGTGCTTGCAGACAGCTGAGAAAATCCCAACCATTTCCCAAGCACAGTTTGGTTGTTTCTTCCTCTTTTCTGGAAAAAGGATAAGTGAGACTACATTCTTGAGTCAACATGTATATCCTGGGTAAAACTGTTGTTTATTGAGCATCTACAATATGTTTTATGATCTAGGTGTTTTAACTATGTTACTCATAGAATCTTTTTTTTTTTTTTTTGAATCTTCACTCAAGGATATTTTTCCATTGATTTTTAGAGAGAGTGGGAGAGAGAGGAAAAGACAGAGAGAAGTATCAACGTGTTTCAGAAACACATCAATTGGTTGTCTCCTGCATGTACCCTGACCAGAGCCTCCCAGACAGGGAGGAGCCTGCAACTGAGGCATGTGCCCTTGACTGGAATCAAACCCAGGACCCTTCCATCTGCAGGCCAACACTCTATCCACTGAGCCAAACCAGCTAGGGCTCATTGAATCTTTACAACAACTCTGTAACATCTATTTATAGATGATCCCACTTCACTCATGACAAAACTGGCAGTTTGATTGTTAATGAGCAACAAAACCAAAATGTCAGTCAGCCCCCAGGGTCTTTCTACTACACCACTCTGATTGCACTCACTCTTTGCCAAATACTGCCACTGCATTTACAAGATGATGGAGAGCTTGAGAGTAGTTTTTTGGTTTTTTGTTTTTTTCAAACCCTTTCCATTCACCAATGTTCTACTAAGAATTGTAGGAAAGTCATAATCCGGGACTTCCAAAAGGGATTGGTGACCCTTGTGGATTCAAGATTATTCCAAAGAAAAATATGGACATGGAAATTTTAAGAAACTCAACACACACAATATATTCTTTCCTAAAATTGATCTGCAGAATACACCTGCAGTTATATCTATTGGGTTTTCCTTTCCCCACACCACTCCCCTTTCAGTTACTCTTTTTCCATTTTACAAAAGAAAAGCACACCTCCCTCCCTCTAGACCGTACCTCCTTATGGTGTATTGTATCGAGAGATAATTTGAGATATTGCTCTCCAAGAAGCATTCTCTCATTGAGACATCCTAAGTTCCCCTTCCCATCAGACACACGGAGAGAAACAATTCTTCTATTAAGAAGTGAGCTTTTAATAATTTTTAATGGTTTGCAATAATAATATACCTAAAATTTAATGTTTGCTTTGGCTTCATAAATTAGTAATTAATAAAAATGTTATAACTCGGAAACAAGATGGCGGCATAGGGTAGACACCGCATATGCAGCTGTGAACAACTATTTCAGAAAAACTGCGAAAAGAACACACGGACACCACACGCACCCACAGGACGGCTGGCTGAGTGAAAATCCTACAACCAGAGAAGAGTCTGAGACTCAGAGCAGCAGCAGAAGCAAAGTACAGAGGTAGGGAGGCGCGCGCACGGGCTCGGGGAAGGGCTGGTACCGGAAGGTCGTGGTTCTTTTCCAAAACGGAGAGAGCCACAAGCTCCCAGCGGCTCTGAACTCCAGCTCCCGCCGAGTTTTGGAGGTCCCACC
>PVJC01049765.1:0-12045 GCA_004026665.1 Murina feae
GAACTTCTGTGCTGGAGACACCCTTATGGGGCAAGAGTTGTTTCAGTGGAGCTTTTATGCTCACTGCATCTGCCCCGAGTGTGTTCCTTGTGGATCTGTTTTGTTTAGGTTAGTCCCTCTCTGGCCACTGGGTGCGGCTGGCTCCTGTATCTTTAAGGAGGTGTTGCTGCAGAAGCCTCTGATGCACTTGGGAGGGGCGAGGCCTCGGGGAGTTCGCTGGGCGGGGCGGAGCAAATAGCTATGGCACTTCTCAGCCCTGCGCTGAGAGACACCAGGTCTCTGTGTCCCACGGTAATTGCTGTAAGCAACGCTGAGAGAAACCCGCTTTGGGTTTCCACCCGGTACCAGTCAGTCCCCCTTCTCTGGGTGTCTGTGGGACCTCAGAAACTCTCCTGGAACTGGAGTTCAGAGCCGCTGGGGGCTTGTGGCTCTCTCCGTTTTGGAAGAGAACCGCGACCTCCGGTACCAGCCCTTCCCTGAGCCCGTGCGCGCGCCTCCGTAATTCTGTACTTTGCTTCCGCCACTCCTCTGAGTCTCAGACTCTTCTCTAGTTGTAGGATTTTCACTCAGCCAGCCGTCCTGTGGGTGCGAGTGGTGTCCGTGTGTTCTTTTCGTGGTTTTTCTGAAATAGTTGTTTACAGCTGCATATACGGTGTCTACCCTATGCCGCCATCTTGTTTCTCCTGCTGGAAGCTTTTTGATGACTGTTTCAATTTCTTCCATAGTTATCAGACTTTTGAGATTTTTAGATTCTTCTTGATTGAGTTTTGGAAGATTGTATTTTTCTAGGAATTTGTCCATTTCCTCCAGGTTGTCTAGATTGTTGGAATAGAGTTGTTCATAGTTTTTTCTTAATAATTCTTTATATTTCTGTGGGATCGGTTACTACTCACCACTTTCATTTCTGATTATTTACTTGGATCCTCTCCCTTTGCTTCATGGTGAGCTTAGCTAGAGGTTCATCAACCTTCTGTCTCCTTTCAAAGAACCAGCTCTCGGTTTCATTGATCTTCTGTATTGCTTTTTGGTCTCTATGTCATTCATTTCTGCTTTGATCTTTATTATCTCCTTCCTTCTGCTCACTCTAGGGCTTTTATTGTTGCTCTTTTTCTAATTCTTTGAGTTGTAGAGTTAGATGATTTATTACCATTTTTTCTTGATTTTGTTTTTTTTTGAGGTAAGCCTGTAGAGCTATAAACTTCCTTCTCAGGACTGCTTTCATTGTATCCCATAGATTTTGGATTGTTGTGTTCTTATTGTCATTAGTTTCCAGGATGTTTTTAATTTCTTCTTTTATCTTTTTGGTAACCCATTCATTGTTTAATAACATGCTTTTCAGCTTTCAAGTGTTTGAATTTTTTGGATCGTTTTTATTGTATTTTATTTCTAATATGCCATTGTGGTCTGAGAAAATGCTTTATATGATTTCAATCTTCTTGAATTTGGAGAGACTTTGCTTGTTACCCAATATGTGGTCTATTTTTGGAAACATCCCATGTGCGTTTGAGAAGAACATATAATCCACGGCTTTGGGGTGAAAAGTTCTGAAGATGTCAATTAAGTCCATCTGATCTAGTGAGTCATTTGGGATTGCTGTTCTTTGCTGATTTTTTGTCTAGATGATTTATTCAGTGATGTCAGTAGGAAGCCACAGTATCTTAAGGACTTTATGGTTTTGATATTGAGAATACAACTAATTATTATTCTATAGAACTATGCTTAACTGCAATTAAGAGAAGCTAAGACCAACTTGAGGTTAGGAAACCTGAAAGCCTTTTCTGTTGGCACATAAATGCAATTATCTTATTCATTTAGATATTTAGCAAAGTGATCTTTCCAATTGTTGCTGGTTGTCTTTGGAAAAGACCAGATTTGGTGAAAAATGTTAGTGGGTCATTTGAGTTGAATATTAATAGTCACTGAGCTTGCTATTTGACATCTTCACAATCTACATTGACCAAATGAGAAAACAAGTCATGGGAAATTGGCTTTAGTTGTGGAGATCCTTATGTTATCATCAAGCTTGAATGTAGATATTATTACAAACTTAGGGATGATTTTTTTTCTTGCCATTTAGATTTTTATTCTGTACTTAAACAAATAGATTTTTCAGACTTAGATTTTTGTCACATGTCACTCATATATACAAACAAGGAAAACCTAAGTAAAATAAGTTGATTAAGAAATGTCTAAAGTAGCCCTAGCCAGTTTGGCTCAGTGGTAAGACTGTTGGCCCATAGCATGAAGGGTCACAGGTTCAATTTTAGTCAAGGACACATACCTTGGTTGTAGGCTCCATTCCTGACCCTAGTTGGGGCTCATTTAGGAGGCAATCAATCAATATGTCTGTCTCATATCGATGATTTTCTCTGGCTTTCTCCCTCCTTTCAACTCTTTCTAAATATCAATTGGAAAAATATTCTCAGGTGAGGAATAACAAAAAAAAGAAAGAAATTTCTAAGATAAAGACAGCTACATCACAACTGTCACTTGGGGCTCAGTAACTATAAGACCATCCTAATTTCAGAGATGTTAAAACATGGAGAAACATACAAAAAATAACATCCACCCATGTTCATACTGACTAACTTAAGAAACAGAATAATTCTGAACATCATTAAAGCCTCTTGTATATACCTCGCTTGTCACACTTTCCTCCTTTCCTCACAAGATAACTACTATCCTGAATTTTGTGTTCATCATTCCTTTTATTTTCTCTACAGTTTTACCAAATGTTCATATTTTTCAACACAGCTAGCTCTGAGAAGTCCTACAAAGATCTGTTTATGCCAGCATTGCCATCCCAGCTTATTTGGCCATAGGAAATGTATTTAATGTAACATCTATTAATAGCTGAGAAAATAGTGTTCTGAGGAATTCACTTGGGAAATATCAGCATGTCAAGTTTGGGAGGAATTGCTGAGAGGAAAGGGTGGATAAGCAGATTGAGGCCAGATGGTGTAAGGGCCTGAATGGCACAAGAGGAAATTTGGATTTCATCCAGATGGTCTCATAGCCATCTGGTCTATTTTAAAGGACATGGTGTTTATTGACTTGTGCTTCAGAATGGTTTCACTGGCACCAGAAAGATGTATTAATGTGGATAGAGACTAGAAGTAGTAAAACTAATTAGAAGACAATTAAGAGTAGCTCAGTAAAGGTGATAAAGGCATAAGCTAGGCCAGAGGCAGCAGTTAATACAGATATAAACAACTAGAGATGGTTCACTTTTTATCTACATTTACAAAACTATAGATCAAGAGATGAACATGTAAAAGACAATTTAGAGATCTTAAGTTTATATTTTTTTGAAAAGTGGTATCTTTAGGGGAAAAAACAACAACATAAAAAAATCAGAAAGAAGAAAAAAATAACTTTAAAAAATACTGTTCAGTTTATCTATAGAATAAGACATCATCCAATCAATCATCCAATAATTTAATAATGTATTATTTCCTTTTTTAGTCCTCACCAGATGACATGTTGAGAGAGAGAGAGAGGAAGGTGAGAGAGAGAACATCAATTGATTGCCTTCTGTACACACCTCAATCAGGGATCAAACCTGTAACCCAGGTATGTGCCCTGACTGGGAATCAAACCAGCAACTTTTGGTGCACAGGAGAACACTCAACCAACTGAGCCACTCTCCCAAGCTAATTTAATAATTTTTAAGTGTCAAGTATCATAGCTGAAAATTTCCCTGATTTGTGTTCCCCTCAACAACAATTTGGTATCCATACACAAACAAAAGTGATTTTCTGAAATCTGTGAGACCCAGCACTATATGCTAAGGGACCCAGGAGGACTCAACCCCACCTATGTATCCAGTAATAGGCATATAGATTCTGTCCTGGATGTGGACTCTGTAGTGGCCCATGAACCATCTCCAAACTGTCTTAGACAATCACCCATGGATAAAACAACCTCTGTGGAAGTCCAAGTTTCCAACAGAGAAATTCCAGCACAACATTGTAACAAATTATGAGTTTGGATGCATTGGAGAAGGCAGATAACAAAGACTAAGAGAATCACTATTGCAAATGCAAAGAAAGCAATGCAAAATTCAAAGAACATGAAAAATAAAGAAAACATCACTACCAAAGGATCACAATAATCTTTGAGTAATCAATACCAAAGACATGGATATCTACAATTTAATTGATAAAGAATAGGTAATGCTGTTTAAAGGAAACTCAATGAGTTATAAGAAAACACAAATTTTTTTACTAAATAAGCCGTGTGATATGCAATATGCACAATGCATGAACAAAATGGGAAGTTTAATAAAAACATAGAATTCATTAAAAAAGAACCAAATATGTTCTGTGGTAGAAAAATACAATAAATGAAAAAAGAAAAATGCACCAGAGAGCATCACTATCAAAATGGAACAAGCAGAAGAAAAACCTGTAAGTTAGAAAACAGGAACTTTAAAATTATCCCATCAGGGAAGAATAAAGAAAAAGTAATGAAAAAGAGTGGGAAAAGTCTACATGATATATGAAACAGCATTTGAAGAACCAATTTGAGAATTGTTGAATTTTCAAAAGGAGGATAGAGGGAGAAGGGACCAGAGAGCTTATTTTAAAAAATAATAATAGTCATTGCAAATCTTCTAAATCTGGGAAGACACTTGAATATCAAAGTTCATGAACTTTCTAGGTCACCAAATAACTCAAATAGATCCTTTCCAAGATACATTATAATAAAATGTCAAAGATAAAAGGCAAAGAGGGAACCTTAAAAAGCAACAAGAGAAAAGATTAGAACTTACAAGGGAACATCCATAAAACTCTTGGCAGATTTCTTAGCAGAAATCTTGCTTGCCAAAAGAGAATAGGATAATATATTCAGAGTGCTGAAAGAAAAAAATATGTCAACCAAGAATATTCCATCCAGCAATGTTATCCTTCATAAATGAAGGAGAGATTAAAAAGGGGGACATCTGTAATACTTTCAATAATAATGATAAATTTAAAAAATAAAGACTATCCTGAAAAATAAAAGCTGAGAGAATTCACCACTAAACTTTGCTTGCAAGAAATGCTTAAAGGACTTTTGCAAGCTAAAACAAAAGGACACTAATTAGTAACATGAAAAAAATCTTATCTAATAAAAGAGTAATATTGAAATTGACCATTTCTATGGGATGCCTAAGCCATGCCCACCATTCAATCAGAGCAGCTGTATGCAAATTAACCCAGCCAAGATGGAGGCTGGCAGTCACAGAGCTAGAGGAAACAGCAGACTTCTCTTGGACCAGAAGTAAACTGCCTGCCTAGGCCAGCTGGGCCTCTCTCTGCTCTAGGCACCATAGTTGCAATTATAGAAGCCACAGAGCTGAACCAAACAGGAGGCTTCTGTTGCACCAGTGATGGAGGAAACTGGCTGCCTAGGCCGGCTATGGCCTCTATTAAGACAACATTCTTTCAATTATAGAAGCCACAGAGCTGAAGCCAACAAGAGGCTTCATTACCTGCCTAGGCCTTGGCTTAAAGCAACAGTTTCAATTATAGAAGATAAATAAACCCCAGAACCTGCTTCCTACCAGCCCAATGGGAGCTGTGGGCAGCCTAAAAGCCTGAAAACGGCCCTCAGCCCCTGACCCAGGCTTGCCAGGCACCCTAGTAGGGACCCAAACCCTGAAGAGACTGTGGGCAGCCTGAAAATGGCCCTCAGCCCTGCACCCAGGCTTGCCAGGCACCCCAGTAGGGACCCGAACCCTGAAGGAGCTGTGAGAAGCCTGAAAATGACCCTCAACCCCTCACCCAGGCTGGCCACACCCCAATGGGGTAAGGGTCCACACTGGAGGGCTTGGCCAGCCTGAAAACAGCCATCAGCCCCTCACCCAGGCTGGCCAGGCACATCAGCAGGTGGACATCCCCTGAGGGATCCCAGACTGTGAGAGGGCACAGGCTGGGCTGAGGGATACCCCGAGTGCACAAATTTTTGTGCACTGGGCCCCTAGTATTAAAATATACAACACACTAGTAAAAGTAAGTAATATTCAAATTCAGGATATTCAAATAATTTAATATGATGAAGTGTTAACCACTTAACTCTACTATAAAAATTAAAGGACAAGAGTATTAAAAATAACTATAGATATAATAATTTGCTAATGAATACAAAATATAAGAGTTAAAATTTGACATTAAAAATAAGAGACATGATTAAAAGGGTAGAGTTTTTGTATGAGATCAAAGTTAAGTAGTTATCATAAGATAGACTGTAATAGTTATAAGATGTTTTATTTAGGTCTGTGGTAACCACAAAGCAAAAATATATAGTAGATACACAAAATATAAAATAGCATACTTCTACAGAAAATCATCAATTCTATAAAGAAAGCAGCAAGAGAAAGAAAAGAAACAAGAGAACTACAGAGCAGCCAGAAAACAATCCCTACTTATCAATAATTAATTTTAATGTAAATGGATTAAATTCTCTAATCAAATGGTATAGAGTTACCTGATGGATTTTTTAAAAAACAAACTCAACTATATACTGCCTACAAGAGACTCAATTCAGCTATAGCAACACACATAGTCTCAAAGTGGATGGATGAAAAAAGATATATTATGCTAGTTGAAACCAAAAGAGAGCATGAGCAGCTATCCAACTAAATAGGCTTTAAGACAAAACTGTAACAAGAGACAAAGATCTAATCTGATAAAAGCATAATATGCAAATTGACCCTCACTCTGTTACACCCACAAGCCATGCCCACAAACCACACCCACCAACCAATCAAGAGCAAATATGCAAATTAACCCAACAAAGATGGCTGAGGCCAGAGCCAGAATACTTGCATTGCAGCCACAGCTACCACACAAGCATTCTGGCTCTGGCTGGTCCAGGCCTGTTGGAGACTCAGAAGTCAGGGGAGACAGAGAAGACTGACTCTAGTGCCTGAGGCTAGCTTCTGCCGGGAGTTAAAGAAGCCACCTGTCCCTGATCACAGGTGCAGGGGAGAAGCCGCCTGTTGGTGATTGCAGGCAGCTTCTCCCCTTGGCCTGCGATCATGGACAGGATCAGGCCTAAGCCAGAAGGTGGACATCCCCCTAAGGGGTCCCAGACTTCGAGAGGGCACAGGCCGGGCTGAGAGACACCCCCGACCAGTGCACAAATTTTTCTGCACCAAGCCCCTAGTCTTTATATAATCATAGAGAGATCAATTCATCAAGAAGATAGCATTATAAATTATATAATTATAATTTATGCACCCAATATCAAAGCATTTAGATACAAGGTATCCCCAAGAAATATATACACACACTTTGCCAGCTGATATCTAAATTGATATTTCTTTTCCGATTTAACCCATTGGAATTAATAATTATTCAAAGTGTGCATACATTTTGGGAGGATATCCTGTATATTAAACAAATACTAACAGATCTGAAGGGAGAAATATTCACTACCCCATTTTCAACAATGAATAGATCATCCAGACCAAAAAATAAATCAATAAGGATACAATGGGTTTAAACTATAATTTAGATCAACTGCACCTAATAGACATATACAGAACATTCCAATCAGCTGCAGCATATACATTCTTTAATACATACACAAATGTAAAATCAGTGAAAACTAAAAAGGCAAATGTAATAAGCAAAGATGTCTAAAACATAAACAGAAAGTAAATATCTGATTCTTTGCATAATTTTTAACATATATGCATAATTGGAAGAAAAATGAGACACTGAATTTTTGCCTCACTCTTAGAAAACCAATTACCATTAGGGCTATCATCAAGAAATGATAGCACCGGGGCCAGGCATGGGGACTTAGGACGCCAAGCAACTCGCATATGACAAAAGTAACATATGAAATAACCTTTCTTAGTAGGGCCCAGGAAAAGCAGCATATACAGAGGTAAGTCCAAGCTGTAAGACTAACTGGGATGGTTAAGAACTTTGGGGTGCATATAGGAATGTGCTGGAGCCATTATGTACCAGCTCCTGGGTCGATGCTCAAACACTGACCCACACCAGCCAGGCCAATTAAATTTAATTTAAAACAAAGGCAATAAATACTCTAAATATATTACTTTCTGTTTATATTATAAATTTTACTGTTATCTCTGCTCTTGAGGTTTTTGCACTTGTCTAGCAGAAATATTGCAATGGGGTATGACTGCACATGTCTGCCCAACTCCATATTTAGTGACATCTCATTAGTAGCTTGGAAATGGTCAAAGTGGGAGTATTTATAACATAAAAATTGGCAAATGCTACAAATCAAGCTTTATTTCTTGTTTTGTTGAATGTCTGTATATAGGAAAGTGATGGAGAAAGTGCAGTAGGCTGGCATGAGAAAGCAACCTGTAGTTCAGTCAAGAGTTGAGCAGGGGTTGGACTGCATAGTCTTTCAGGCAATGGAAAGCAGTTTGAATTCTGTTTGTACTGAAAAAGGGAGGACAGAAATGTTTAAAACAGGAAAGGCATCATCTAACTTACATTTGCAAAGGTACTTCTGGTGATTCTATAGAAAATGGAGTGTAGGGACACAGGGTGAACCTAAAGATGATACTGTACTTGTTTGGGTGACAGATTGGTGGCTTGGCCTGGGGAGATTGCCACTAGTAATGAAGAAAAGTAGATGAATATGGAGTAAATTTTGAAAGTAGAGCTGACAATCTTGGCATTATACACAGGTATACTATCTAACAAAGAATAAACACAATAAAATTAAACTATAATCTTTAAATGCTATTTGACTAAACATTAAAAGTACAAGGTTTTACTGCCAGGTGCAAATCTCTTTATTACTGATCTCTGTTCCATTAACAAGAAGTGAAATGTAAACACAAACAGTCCACTGCCTATTTCAGAGCTAATTCTGATGACCTGAGAATCCAATCATGATTTATCAGTTTCCAAATATATCCCTATGTTTCTACACCTACATTTACTCGGCTTTTTCAAATTGCTGATTTATTCTCAATCTTCAGATCTTATTTAAATTTTATTTCCAGAAAGAGGCCTTTTTCTGACCAATTTATGAACATACAGTACATTTTCCTCCAACATTTTTTAATTTTCACGTTTGTTTCTTTCATAGTAATGACCACAATTTATAATTATTTACTTGATTATTCAATGTATGCATTTATGTTGCCTTTCTACCCTCTGGGACAATAATGATTCATGTATAGTTCATCATTTCATCCAAGTGTCAACAACAATGTTTGGCAAATGACAGGCATTTAGTAATTATTTGATAATTAAGAAAGAAATGACTAAGCTCATTTTCTTCAGATGGACTTTCATAGCATTGTTGTAAGAGTAATAGTGGTATAGTAGTATTGGTTGTAGTCATAATTACAAGTAATTACATATTATTTACTGAGCACTTCTTATTCTCCTGGTTATATTTATTCTAAGCAATTTATATGAACTTACTTTACCTTTACTTAACTAACCCTAAGAGAGGCACTATTATCATTTCCATTTTATAGCTGAGGAAACTTAGGGACAGAAGACAAGTAGCTTGCCTGGACAATCTTATTTTTCACTCATGAAATCTGACTACAATATTTTATTATGTTAGAATCACACAGACTTGAGATTCAGTCAGCCTTAGGTTTGAGCTAGCAAGGTGGATAATTCTAACAGGAGCCCAGAATTGTATCATGCCCTACCAGCCTCCAAATATGTCTTCATGTTTCTCCCATCACATTCATCCTGCCTTCTGTCTATATTTTCACCATTCTTTCCCTGGTATTGTTATATTGTTTTTTGTTTTGTTTTGTTTTAGTAAACATATTTTTTATTATTATTGCTTAAAATATTACAAAGAGTAGTACATATGTCTCCCTTTTTTTCCCCTTGACCTTCCCCCAGCCTCCCCTACCACCCAGTGTTTTGTGTCCATTGGTTATGCTTAGCCCTAACCGGTTTGGCTTGGTGGATAGAGCGCCGGCATGCAGACTGATGGGGCCCAGGTTTGATTCCAGTCAAGGGCATGTACCTTGGTTGCGGGCACATCCCCAGTAGGAGATGTGCAGGAGTCAGCTGATCATGTTTCTCTCTCATCGATGTTTCTAACTCTCTATTCCTCTCCCTTCCTCTCTGTAAAAAATCAATAAAATTTATTTTTTTTTAAAAAAAGTCCTTTGGTTGATCTCTTTCCCTCCCCTACCCCAAACCCTCCCCGTCCTTCCTGTTGTAGTTCAACAGTCTGTTTGATGCTGCTCTGCTTCTGTATCTATTTTTGTTTATTAGTGTATAATGGTCTTTATTATCCACAAATGAGTGATGTCATGTGGTATTTTTCTTTCATTGATTGGTTTATTTCACTTAGCATAATGCTCTCCAGGTCCATCCATGCTGCTGCAAGTGGTAAGAATTCCTTCTTTTTTACAGCAGCATAGTATTCCATTGTGTAGATGTACCACTGTTATCTAATCCATTCATTTGCTGATGGGCACTTAGGCTGTTTCCAAATTTTAGCTATGGTGAATTGTGCTGCTATGAACATAGGGATGCATATATCCTTTCTGATTGGTGTTTCTGGCTTCTTGGGATATATCCCTAGAAGTGGGATCACTGGGTCAAATGACAGTTCTATTTTTAAATTTTTGAGGAAATGCCATACTGTCTTCCATAGTGGTTGCACCAGTCTGCATTCCCACCAGCAGTGCACGAGTGTTCCTTTTTCTCCGCATCCTCTCCAGATCTTGTCCTTTGTTGATTTGTTGATGATGACCATTCTGACAGGTGTGAGATGGTACCTTATTGTTGTTTTGATTTGCATCTCTCAGATGCAAATGACTCTGACTTTGAGCATGTTTTCAGATGTCTTTTGGCTTTCTGAATGTCCTGTTTTGAAAAGTGTCTATTTAGGTCTTTTGTCCATTTTTTGATTGGATTGTTTGTCTTCCTTTTGTTAAGTTGTATGAGTTCCCTATATTTGTTAGAGATTAAACCTTTATCAGTGATAACATTGGCAAATATGTTCTCCCACGCAGTGGGCTTTCTTGTTGTTTTGTTGATGGTTTCTTTTGCTGTGCAGAAGCTTTTTATTTTGATGTAGTCCTATTTGTTTATTTTCTCTTTAGTTTCCAATGCCTTCAGAGCTGTATCGGTAAAGAAATTGCTTCAGCCTAAGTCTGAGATTTTGTTGCCTTTAAATCCCTCTAGTATTTTTATGGTTTGCCATCTTACATTTAAATCTTTTATCCTGAGAAACAAGATGGCGGCATAGGGTAGACACCGTATATGCAGCTGTGAACAACTATTTCAGAAAAACCACGAAAAGAACACACGGACACCACTCGCACCCACAGGATGGCTGGCTGAGTGAAAATTCTACAACTAGAGAAGAGTCTGAGACTCAGAGGAGTGGCGGAAGCAAAGTATAGTGGTACGGAGGCGCGCGCACGGGCTCGGGGAAGGACTGGTACCAGAAGTCGCGGTTCTTTTCCAAAACGGAGAGAGCCACAAGCTCCCAGCGGCTCTGAACTCCAGTTCTGGGCGAGTTTCTGAGGTCCCACAGACACCCAGAGAAGGGGGACTGACTGGCACCAGGAGGAAATCCAAAACGCATTTCTCTCAGTGTTGCTTGCAGCAATTACTGTGGGACACAGAGACCTGGCGTCTCTCAGCGCAGGGCTGAGAAGTGCCATAGCTATTTGCTCCGCCCCGCCCGGCGAACTCCCCGAGGCCTCGCCCCTCCCAAGTGCGTCAGAGGCTTCTGCAGCAACACCTCCTTAAAGATACAGGAGCCAGCCGCACCCAGTGGCCAGAGAGGGACTAACCTAAACAAAACAGATCCACAAGGAACACACTCGGGGCAGATGCAGTGAGCATAAAAGCTCCACTGTAACAACTCTAGCTCCATAAGGGTGTCTCCAGCACAGAAGTTCTCCCACTGTAGACACAGCTGACTCTCGTAACCAAGTGGCTTAGAGGTTAATCCCTCGCAGTGATCGCCTAAATCAGAAAGGGAAGCAGCCAAAATGAGGAGACGAAACAGGTCACAAATGACAGAGATGGAGGAAAGAAAACGACAGGATATAGAGTTCAAAACCACGGT
>PVJC01049766.1:0-12041 GCA_004026665.1 Murina feae
AAAAAAAAGAAAAAAAAAAAAAGAATAGTAACTATCCTACTCTAGGGAACTTTCTCAGGATAGAATGAGATGATGTTTTCAAAAGGCAAAAGGTCTAACAAAAACTGGTGGTATCATTAGATGTAAAGTAATCATAGAAAAAAAAGGTCAACTAGCCTATAAGGACAGTTTTTCTCTTTTATTTGGATCAAAATATTGTACATACTCAGTTAATTCCATCAAAGAAAAAGGTTAACTACCTATACTGCATTGTTACAATTTCTGACCTTGCCATTAATTTGGTAATTAATCATTCTCCTAATTATCTCTCTCCCGTCATTTCCTTAAATTGAATTTAGCCAGTTGTATATTTACATCTTTATCATTTGTGTACATCTTGAACTTTCCTGTATCCTAGATTACCCATGGCATTTGTGCAGAACTGAGCCGAAAGGCAGATTCCATTGTTTCAACAGAATAAACAATTCTCACACAAGTATCCAAAACAACACATGTCCCACTTTCATTTCTAATGGTACTGCCACAAATATCTAGCTTTTCAATACAACAGTAGGAAAATAATAAATTCCTATTTTAAATTATAACATTCTTTCAAAGTATTTACATAATCTCCACTTATGGCTAAAATTTATGGCACAACATTTTTTAACAGCATAGAAAAAAATAAACACATGTGCACTATTTTAAGTTAACTCAAAAACCCATATCATATAATTTAGTTAGATTTTTTATCATTCATAATGAAGTCCCCCAAAATTTCAAATTCCATAGTCTTTTAATACTCGATATCCAAATCAGGCACATCAGTGGGGCAAATCTTTTAATAACAGCCTCAGATTTGTCTTCGGTGTGATAGAAATAAAATATTTCTCCTCATTTTGAACAACCTTCATTCTGAACATTAAATATAATGCCCCAATTCCAGGGAAAAGAAACTCCTTCCCTGAAAATATCAAATGATGCATAAAAGCCACCCAATAGATTGTAAACTTTTTATTTTAAATAGGTAAAATTTTACACTATTCATTATAACTCCATTTAGAGAACCTAATTACTTTAAGTATCAAACAGTGAAGTCTTGTCCCAACCAGGGAAGCACATTCTATAATAACAGGTCTTATAATTCAGTGTTAATAGTACCATCATGCTGTTTTATGAGGCAATTACTCAGTGCCTAAACAAATAAAATTACAAAAGCTGATGCAGGAAACAGATCCTTCCACAATAAAATTAACTAAGACAATTCTATTGACACTATCATGACATCACTGTTTGATTTTGAATAAGTCAAATGACAGAGTACTGAGGTCCACTTCAATTTCTTTTCTCACATACCTTATTCCACTAGTGCATGAGGAAAGAAATGGCTGCTTTTCCTCAGACTGATGATACTACACAGGTCTATTTCTTAAGTGTAATGTTTTAATTAATGTTCTTCAAAATTGCAGGTTGAACAAGCAGAGCAGTAATTTAAATTAGTGGTCTGAGGATAAAGCATGTAGGAGTGAAGAAGCTCTTCATGCTCATTTCTACCTTTTCCTCACTTCTCCCCAAGGAAGAGTCCTAAGGCATTTGCTGGTGAGATTATGGTACAGCTTATGGCTCTGTCTCCTCTCCCTTCTCTGTTATAGTAGCGAGTGCCAAAGCCCTGGTCATCTCACAGAGAAGCATAATGGTGGAACCTGCTCTCTCTTTTTGCACCCAATAAAGTAGCAGGAGCAAAGTGATTTCAGGGGCTGCCCCTAGGTCCTTTCAGCCCCTAGGTCCTTACAATAGGGCCAGAGGACAGGAAATAATGACACAAATTTAGGGATTGGGTGGGTGGGGTGGGGTGGAATGGATGGAGGTCCTTAGTCAGAACCTGCTTTGAGATGAAGCTACTTATGCTCCAATTGGTCCAACCAAGCTAACTAAAGTTTTCAATATTGGGGATTGAGATTCAAATTAAATTAACAATGCTATTTTATTCCTATTACTCATTGTTTCTTGGGCAAGGACCACAGGAACTGGGTAGGAAGAGATAATTTTGATCTGATGTAAAACCCAGGCATTCCTGGTCCCCTGCCCCTAATATCAAAGAATGTCTCAACACCAAACATTATGTCTCACACCAACAATTTCAATGTAGGAAACCTTCTAGTTGGCATCCTATTAAAACAATGGAACTTGCTATTAATAAGATATACCATCTAACCCCTGTAGGTAGCACTCTTAAGCACAGGTATCAAGTTCAAGTTGGGAAGTTAAACTCCAGGTTGCACGAGGTAGCATAGGGTATAGGCCAGTAGACCCACCTATGTCTCATCCTATATTGTAAAAACCAAGCGACCCAATGGCAGAATGACCAGAACGATGCTCAATGCAGGAGCTGCCCCCTGGTGGTCAGTGCGCTCCTGCAGTAGGAGTGCCACTCAGCTGACTGGGATGAGCCATGCTCCCAGGAACAGCTGCTTAGAGGGCAGGTCCACAGCCACTCCCACAGTGGGCCAATCCCTGCAGGCCACACCCACCACCAGTGCATGAATCCTGTGCACTGGGCCTCTGGTGTACATATAGGATGGGAGAGTATGGGGACCCACACCAAGTTGCAAAAAAACCCTAAAGAAATCAAGTCCACTAGCACAAATAGATAATTGTATTTGCTTTTGAAAACTGTATAGGCAACTTTGGGTAATGCAGCTATGCCATTTAAAATAAAACAAAACAAAAACAAACCTGGATTTTTTTTTTTTTTTACTAGACGGTCTATCTCATAAATGTGCAGAGATTATTACAGATTATTGGACCAGGGGAGGAGAAGACTGGGAGTAATGTGCATTTTTTTTAAAAGTCACAATCACTATATGCACAATCACTCCTTAGACAAGTTTACAATGGGAACTTATAAAGATACACTTCTAATGCCTCAACTCAGCCACCCAATGGTCACACCTTTAAGGAGAAAAATGGAAAAAATGAATTAAGTGACTATAAGCCACTGTGAACCCTGCATGAGTCTCACTTCTTACAACCAAATTTGTTGACCTGCTTTTCCTTAGACCACCAACTTGCTAAAATACAAGGCCTGTTTCCTAAGCCCTAAGAGTTCCACCAAAGGTAAATCAGACTGTCCTGATGGGAATACAAGGTAAGAGGTTCATATAGTTTACACAGCCAACAATGTTTAAATACCAATTTCTACACTCCATGCACATACAGAGGATACTTTCATTTGCCTGGAATGCAAGAGACAAATAGAAAAGGCAATAAATTATCTCTAGGCAAGATAATGCCCAACTATTAACAAGATACTGCCTGCCCACCTGTTCTTAAATTATCATGAAACAGAAACGATTTAGTGCCATGGACTATAGAAAGGGCAAGGGGAAAGGCAGGAAAAATTATAAAAGACACAAAATATAAAACTTAAGATACACAGTAGTATCTTTTTGGTTATTCCCTAATGATGAAGGAAGAAAAAGTAATTGGTTTTCCAAACACAAACAGAAAGTCAAACTTCAAGTTGTAAATTGGGAAAACCACTTGTCCCTCACACTGACAATAAAAGGTTTTAGGTTGGGCCAGGAGACTTGGGAAGGCTTATCATGCATCAATCATTCAATAACGGCTCCCGCAAAAAGTGAGCCTGCTCTGTTTTGACTGGTAATGCAGACAAAAAACTACAGGTGTACTCAACTGCAACAGGTGTGCCTCAACCCCAATACTTAGAGAATGAGGCATACCTGAAAAACTGACAATATTTTCAAAATGAAATTTAAAGGTAAAGCTATGAATGTGGAAGGTCTACTATCCAAATACTTAACTCTAAGAACCAAACTAACTTGGTCTGTAATGATTATGGATGGAAATCCCACATTTCCTACTTCATGATGTTTTCTTAGGGATGTAGGATTGTTGTTTACAACAATAGTGCGTTCAGCCCCAGGATCTGGTAATAGAGGGTTTTTTGAAGTATTTTGACCTAACATATCCAGAGAAATTCACCCCTAATTTGAGTTATGTTTAATGTCTATGTTTTATTCTCCCTCATGAGGCAGCACCACAATCCACACCCCCTCAAATCTGACGGCCATATCCTAAATGTGCTGTTTTACATAATTCTGGGCTCAGAAGCCCGTTTGCACACACAGAGAGGATCGGTCGGTCTCCCATGGGGTCTCAGAAATTCCCCCTGTGCCTGACACCACTGTCCTGGACAACCAGCTGATCATCAGCTCGGAGGGAAACTGAGTGGAGAAGTGTGATCTCTGGATAACTGAGCTGTCATTCTTTCTTATTTCTGTCAGAAAGTCTCAGGAGAAACCAGCCTGACAAAATACTCATTTTCCTGTTCTGGGTTCCTTCCACATATATATACAGATATACATCTGGCCAAACTTCTCCCAGAACTCATGCATTTTATTCAAGGCTATTCCACATCCACAACTGTCCTCCTCACACACAACAGAGTTCTTATAATGAATGAATCCATTCTTTAAACTACTGCACTTTTCAAATAAAGAATAAATGTGCTATAAAACTAATCAGAACAAATATAAAGTAGATTATCTCTGTTACAATGCCTTTTTCTGTGCCTCTGATTTTTTTTCTTTTATCACCCAAAGTTCCAAGAGTTCACTCCTATTCTTTATTTTGTTCTTACCCATACTGCCATTTCAAAGAACCTGGTCACAACCACAGGCCCTCACAACCTTTCCCTCTAACCACACATCCTAACACTAAAACCACAACTGCTTCATGCCCTGCCAGTTCTTTTGATTGACAGAGAAAGGTTGCCATGTGAATGCTATGGTTAACTTCCCTCCCTCCTACGAGAGAGCAAGTTATTTGTTACCTTCATTACCTATGAGCAAGACCCAGCATTACTAAGTGAACTCCTGCACTAATGGCAGAGTGGGGGCAGGGCACTCTGAAACACAAAATGAACAGATCCTCAGTGTTAGTAAGACATTCAATTCCATCCAAACATGCCCCCAAAGCTTTTAAAGAACACCTTACTTTAAAAGAATATTACAAAGGGTCTTTAGTTTTTACATCACTCTAGGCAAGTGGCTTATTACTTTTTCCTCTTACTTTCCTTCCCCCACTCCAAGCCTGAAAAGGTTTTCCATGGTATTTTGGCCCCAGCCTACACTAAGAAACATACTGGCCAAGTTCATGAAAAACCTGATTCTCAGGAGAGAACTGCAGATCCATTTCCAAAGGCCAAAAAAAAGCAATTATATACTAGGAAGAATTTCTAACTTGAAAAAAAACCGAAGGCCTAATTATTGTTGGGAGGGTTTTAAGTCTGTGAACCTGGCCTTCAAAGTAGTAACAAAATGTCCTGGTCCTCACTCCATGGGCCGGTGACCCAAACTTCCTTACATTAACTTACAATGTGAGCTAGAAGTACAGCACACAAATTAGTTTCAGATGACAAGAGAAAAAGAAACAGAAACGTAACAACACTACAAGGAACAAAGTACAACCAAGAGAACTAAAGGCGCTGGCCCAGCAGGATGCACAGGAGAGGATGACTCCCTGAACTAGGTCTCAGGTCAGATTCCCAAGCTCGCTTCACCTACATCCTTATGTGGCTTTTACTGACTTCCAGGCTATCCCATGGAACGTTTAAAAGGTAAATGTGGTAAGGGAACCAATTAGAAGAATACACATGATCAGTTTGAACTTTTGCTTCCATTCTGTAATTCCAAATGCATTTGCAAAAAAATAAACAAAGGGGTTTCCTTGATGTATGGGAAATGGATGGAAACCCATCAACTATGGAGACCTACCAACAGTTAACTAAATTTAAAAATCTAATAAATATTAATAAATAAATCATCTTCAGAATTCATAACACTAAAGTTAACTGTAATTCCATGAGGCTTGTATCTTTTCCAATAAAATACAGATTAACCAGTCACCTTCACTTAATCCAACATCTGAAAATTTTGCTTGCTATATGTGAGTTCTGTAGCCTGAGAAAAAATATTGTCATGGGCACATTAGTGAAATCATAGCTTGATTCATACCTCAAGAAAGTGTATTTCTCTATTAAAAATACCAATTGACTTCTAATACTGAAAATCTATTGTGGACCAGGTTTCAGAAAAGTGTTACAAACATACCAGAGAAATGTTCTTGACATTTGTATACAGTAATAAGGAAACTTTTCCCCCCGATTCATTAAGGCAAGAAAAGCCACAAGAGTAGTCAAAATTACATTCTGACAAACATAGTGAATCATTGAAAATAGGTTTGTTTTGCTGTGTTGTGTTTAGGACAATGAAGTTTGAGAGGTTACTAAGAAATTGCTACGTTCCTTTTTTAACTACCAGATAACTAATGCTTTGTGAGTGAATACAAGTTTCGAAATGGCTTTCAATACAAAACCTAAGCCTAATAAAACTTAGTTTATTATGACCAACATTTGTGAAACTGATTTACACTTGTCATAGCTATTGTAAAAAGAGAGAGAGAGAGAGAGAGAGAGAGAGAGAGAGAGAGAGAGAAATGCAGAAAAGTCAAAATTTGACAGAGAATCATATAGCATGAGAAATAAAAGCAACTGCTTCCATGAACCTCCCCTCACACACGTGGCCTTTATGCATTTATGTCTTCAATCACAGGACCGAGAACTTCCCAATGGGTTTTCTTCATTTCTAAGCTCTGTTATGCAAGATTGAGAAAAATAAAGAGGGAGGGAGAGAGAGAGATGCAAAGAGAGGGGAAGAGAGAGAACAACAAGAAAAAAGTTGTACACATTCCTACAACTAAGAGGTCAAAGTATCATTTACTATGTTATTGTCCTCATCAGATTATCTACTGTTGCATGCTGGTTTTGAAATGTAAACCCCTTGACTAATATAGTTCAAGATCTAGAAACTCAACCGTTGTCATCCAGCCTTCTGAGCAAACTAAAAGTAGCTTTCCCATAATAACTGTGGAAACACCAATCATATCAATAGAAAAAAAAGATTAAGACAGAACAGAAACACCGTGCATCATCTTTACCGGTGAAATTGAGAAAAACCTGCTCATTCATCAACACACACCAGACTGTTCTGACACCTACTGCTTCTGTGGGAGTAGCTTTTCTTTCCCTTCCCTGTACCACTAAGCCAGTGACTGTGGCCCTGACCCTGGCTCTGACCATGTGGAATTAGCCTAGGCCATTTGTGAACCCAATGTGGGGCACTGCCACTGGGCAGAAGAAAGCTGGGATGGTTCTCATGCTTTCCCTCCACTCATGCCTCTCCATACACTCTGGGCAACTATGAGGAAAGGTGCTTAGTACAAACACTGGCCTTTGCTTTTTTGAAAATAAAATAAGTGTACAAAAAAGGACATGGAGACTAAGGATTTTCATTAGAATTTTTCACAGCCCCTCTGCTAAAAACAGCTCAAAGGATCAGTGTGTTATGGTTTGTTTGTTTGTTTGTTTAAAGCACAAATAGAGAGACCCCAAGACTGAGTATTGGAAAATCTGAGCACTAATTGGGGATTTGCCAATAATTAGCTCTAAACTTGACCTATTAATTTCTTCTTTTATAAAATCACAAAATTATAGATTAGCCTTTAAGGTTCCTTTCTGTTGCTAATAGACTGTTTCAAACAGCACTGCCTATTATGCTTACTTAACACAAATTAAACTAAAGCTTAAACTCTTTTTAAAGAGGTTTATGCAAATTCTAAAATCTGTTTGTTACTTTCTCTTACTTGTATTAATATAATCAGAGCCTTCTGCATAAGAGAGAGGGAGGATGTAAGTAAAACATTGAAAAAAGAAGATACTGAGCAAATAGTGCCAGTAATCACCGTGTTTTCATGCCAATGAAATCTAATTTTACAGCTGAGTTCTATACAGCTGGAAGACGCTTGCCATGACTTGCCACGTGAATGAAAGACGGAGTGGTGATAGCTGTTCGTGCAGAAAAACCTCTTGAGACATGAGCAGTACCTGGAGGTATGCACCCAGCTGGTTGGTTAAGGCACAAATAGTCTGGAATTCGTCTTCCTGTCTGATATGGGTTCTTTAGTGAAGCTAAATCACAGTTGTCTGAAAAAGTTCTTAACCTTAAAAACATTCTTTCTTTTTGCACCCAATTGTAAACACAGGAAACTTAGGTGGCAACATTTAAATCCACAGAGAAATACTGTAAAATCGAGTTTTCTAGATTAAAAACACACCACCACCACTCTGGATTAACATAAATAACACGCAATGGTAAAGCAACACATACAAACAGAATTGTTGGCTGTACTCCAGAGAGCAAAGAGGAATGCCATAGTCTAAGCAGCGGTTCTCAACCTGTGGGTCACGACCCCTTTGGTGGTTGAACAACCCCTTCACAGGGATCGCCATAAGACCATCCAGCATATCAGATATTTACATTACGATTCATAACAGTAGCAACATTACATTATGAAGTAGCAACGAAAATAATTTTATGGTTGGGTCACAACATGAGGAACTGTATTTAAAGGGCCAGAAGGTTGAGAACCACTGCATAAGGCCCTGCCTTCAGGAATCCACAGATGCTTTTTTCTTCAATTACAGCTGCCATACACTTATATTAGTTTCAGGTGTACAGCATAGTGATTAAACACTATGTGATTCTATACCTTACAAAGCGGCCACCCTTCGAAGCCTAGTACCAATCTGGCACCCTACATAGTTATTACAATGTTAGTGACTATATTCCCTGTGCTGCAATTTGACTTTCCTTAAATGGCAAAGCATGTGATGTTTGAACTCAAAATTACCATATTAGGAAAGCATTATTTTCTGAGAGGGGGAAATCTACATATTAAGAGTTATACATAAATATTGTATGTGATCTAAGGCTACATTCGTAATTCTCCATAAATATACAGTTTGCTTCCATAGTCCCATAACATCCCCCAAATCTTTAAGGAAACATAAAAACTAAAAGGAAAAAATTACATCACTGTATATATACAATCTTTAGACTTCAGATCTATACCCACACATAATAGCTCAGTCTTGCAAACACTATTAACTAAAAGAAAAAGGGGGTCCAACTACAAAAGAAGTTTACCAAACAAAAGTTCATTTTCTTTGTTCATTGTTTTTAAATGATGTTTAAGAAGTTTGCAGACATGATTAGATTATTTTATTTTTTTTACAACTAGACTCCAGGTACACTCAGCACAATAAATCTCACTGACGCCCAATGATGAAAGTCTAGCACCTACAAGGAAACATTCCAAAGCTATGAGCCTTTATTTTCAAACATATCCAGGCTAACTTTGCCACACACTTTATCTAAGGATGACAATAACTGAAAATCTGTTTTTTCAGTGAAATGTGGAATTGTATGGCTATTTCTTTATATCTTATGCTATACCCTGTGTTTTTTTTTAAAAAAAAGTCTTGAAAACTGTAGTCTGAGAATAGTCTCTTTTAAGCCCCCTCCAGGTCTGAGACTTCCCACATTCCTACCAATCTACCTCCAAGATGCATGGGGAGGTAGAAAGAGATGAGATGGGAAGTCAGGATACATGCTCTCCTTCCCAGCATCAGCCTGCTGGCACTCCACCTGCCTGGAGTCCCACGGAACACAAGGTCCCACTGCCTGTCAGGGCTGTGGTTCCAGGTATTCCTGCATAGGCTCTCTGTGTCTCAGTTTCTGCTGCTGTAGTAGGATGCTTTAACATGAATTCCAGATTCCTCTTTCATGAAATCTAAAATATTATTTTTATTGCTCTGCTTTTAGAGATCCATTATGAATTAAATAAATCCCTCTATGTGCAACCACTTGGGTACCTAACTGCCGCGCATAACACCCCTTATTGGAGAAAGGTGTGGAGGGAAAGCTGTGAAGCCGTTCCTTCAGCCAGGTGGGCAAAGGCTGTGTAAAGCACCTGGACTCGTTCTTACCTGGCCCCACAACCTTCATGTGAAGTACATGGTATTTCGCTTTCACAGATGTAGCAACTAAGGTTGAGAGAGGCTACGCGATTTGGCCAAGGAGTCTCAGAAAGTGATGGTAAGTAAGAAAGTGAATGCTCTTAATGAGCTAGTTGTAACATGTAAACATCAGGCAATGAAACAATGAAGCTGAAGAGGTCATGAAAAATGCACAGGTCGGTGAGCTCTTAAAAATTAGATAAAACAAGCACATAGAACAAAATTCAAAAAATAAAGACAACCAAGGAAAGTCAATTTTTCCCTACTATCAGTCTCCAGTTCCCCCATACAAAGGCAACAGCTGTGAGTTTTGGAGGTATCCTTACCAATATACAGAATTAATGATTTCTAAAACACTTTTTAAAGTAACTTAAAGAAGGTTATCATACATTATCATGTAGTCCAGATGGTAAAAAGTTAGTGAGAGAAAAAAACAGCAAAAAAACAAATTATAAATAACTGCAGTCATATCCCTTCACGGTGATTTCTAACGAGGTGCGCCATGAAAAATTACTTCACAAAGGAAGGCAGCTTAGCAAGTTATTGATGAGGAGACTGTTAGAACAAAGTCTCTGGTACAAAGCATTTCAAGATTCTATTATTTTCAAAATCTCAAAAAAGGAATTAGCAGAAAGGACTTAACTAAAATAGTATCAAAGACCTGAGCAAAGATAATCATGCACTGATTTTAACAAATATTTATCGAGTACCCACTATGTGCCAGACACTGTACTAGCTGGCATTCTAGGATTCTAGAAATAAAGGCATGCGGTTAAGTAGCACTACAGTAAAATATTATACTCAGGAACTAAAACAGAATCCACGCTGGACACTGCTGACAAAACCACACAGTCAACAAACTCCATGTTCTATGAAACCCTTCATCTGAGATAAGCCCCAATATCTAAATTTGGGTTCCAGCTGTGGCCTCTTTTCTAGTCTTAAGTGTCCCAGAAGATAAATTTGTCTTCCAAACATACCCCCTGCCTCAATCTTTATTTCTGATGAGCCAGTAGGATACTAGAATTGTTTCTTTAATCAGCTCATACAAAATTCAATCATATATTTTACAAATTGGGTTTCGTTTCATTGAATAGACATTATAAAACACTCATTATAAGAAAAACAGTCTGAACCATTAAACATCACTGATGTTTTATCCAATATACACTAAAATATGTATTTCAAAGACTTCTGACATGTAGTTACTAATTTTAGATGTTGGCTCAAAAAAAATTTTTTTTTTTTCAAAACAAAACATCTGATTCTTTCCTACATCCCTTTTGGGGAAGGGTAAATGAAAATAGTATATGATACACTGAAATTCAATTTATAAGCATTTTTTTTTATAACAAGTTATTTCTTGAAGAATCATGACAACTGATGACATTCTCATAAGCAGCTCTGTATTTCATTCATTGTGAATGAACACAAAGCAAATACCAGGTGTTCCTTAGAGCTTTAAAGGTATTGACACAGAAACTTCACAGGAGATGACTACAGAAAGAAACAAATTAGCAGGTGCAAAGACACATCATGTGAGGGCACATCTATTTACTGTTTCATATGAGCCCACTACAATTACATTTTAAAATAAGATATGTATGCACGCACATTACTAATTCAGACAAACATTTATGAAAACACAAAACTGTGGAATTCTTTTAAAAAAACATTTTCTTTCTTTCAAGGAAAATATCATTGTTTTAGTAGATGAAAATGATAATTGGTGTATTCATGGTTTATAAGTAAATAAATGAATCCAAATATTTGAAAGCATGGTGCTTGCCTATATTCTAAACATTCCCTAAGAATATTGATGGAATCATTAATGACACTAATATAATTCGTTATGAAATTGTAAGGGGACTGCCTTCATTTATTTATGAACCAGAGGCCCAGAGCACAAAATTCGTGCACGGGTAAAGTCCCTAGGCCTGGCCAGTGATCAGAGCTGATCTGTGGGATGGCTGAGGGGGCAATCAGGAGGGTCCCTGGTGGCAACCGTCTTGGCAGGCCTGACACTGCCTGCTTGCCAGCCCCACCCCCCCCCCCACACACACACACTGCTGCCACTGGTCGCCTCCCTATGCAGGATGCCTGGCAGGGCAATGGCGGGGGG
>PVJC01049767.1:0-12047 GCA_004026665.1 Murina feae
CTCACTCATCTATGGATAATAATAACCATTATAAACTGGTGAACAAAAATAGATTCAGAGGCAGAGCAACATCAAACAGACTGTCAAATTACAGCAACAAGGACAGAGACGTTGGGGCGGGGGCGGGGTAACAGATCAGACATGGGACTTTTATGCATGCATTTAAGCATAACCAATGGACACAAAACACTGGGGGGTAAGGGAGGCAGGGGGAAGGGCAGGGGAAAAAGAGATATATGTACTAATCTTTGTAAAGCTTTATGTAATAATAATTTTTTAAAAATTAAAAAAAAAAAAACAACTCAGAGATGCCCACTTTCACCATTCTTACTCTCATAGTACCGCAAGTCCTAGCCACAATGATCAGACAAGAAGAAGAAATAAAAGGCTTCCAAATTGGAAAAGAAGCCCCAACCAGTTTGGCTCAGTGGATAGAGCATCAGCCTGTGGACTCAAGGGTCCCAGGTTCAATTCCGGTCAAGGGCATGCATGTACCTTGGTTGTGGGCACATCCCCAGTGGGGAGTGTGCAGGAGGCAGCTGATTGATGTTTCTCTCTCATTGATCTTTCTAACTCTCTATCCCTCTCCCTTCCTCTCTGTAAAAAAATCAATAAAATATATTTAAAAAAAAAACAAATTGGAAAAGAATTAAAACTGTCATTATATGCAGATGACATGGTATTGTAGATAGAAAATCCTAAAACTAGATCTAATAAATAAATTCCACAAGGTGGCAGGATACAAAATTAATATTCAAAATTAGTGGTATTTTATACACCAATAAGTGACTATTAGAAAAGGAAACTAAAAAAATAATCCCATTCACTATTACAACAAAAAATAAGGTACCTACAAATAAATTTAACAAAGGCGGTAAAAGATCTGTATTCAGAAAAGTACAGAACATTAAAGAAAGAAAGAGAAGAAGACACAAACCAGTGGAAACATATACTGCGTTCATTGATTGAAAGAATTAACATCACTAAAATGTCCATACTTCTCAATAGTCAAGATCTGGAAACAGCACAAGTGACCATCAGTATAAAAAAGCTATGATAACATTCATATAAGGGAATAGTGCATGGCTGCGAAAAAGAAGAAACACTTACCCTTTGAGACAGCATGGATAGACCTGGAGCGTATTATGCTCAGTGAAATAAGCCAGTCAGAGAAAAACAAATGCCATATGATCTTACTTACATGTGGAATCTAATGAGCAAATAAACTCAGGAACAAAATAGAACCAGAAGCATGGAGCATTCGAACAGACTGAGAGATATCAGAGACCAGGTCTGTAGGACAGACTGTATAAAATAAGGTGAAGCAACTAGCCAAAGAACATATATACATAGCTCATGATCACCAACAACAGTGTGGTGAAGGCCAAAAGAAGGGTCCGGAGGCTAGAAGGAGGTGAGAAAAGACAGGGGGAAATGAGGGACATCTGTAATAGTTTCAACAATAAAAATAAAATTTTTAAAAGGAAAAGAAATAAGAAATAAACACATTGTAAAAATTAAATTTAGTTTTTTGTAAGTAATGCATCACATGGTACAAAATCAAAATTTATAAAAAGATATACATGGAAAATTCTACTATTTTTCCTGTCCTTAGTATGTAAAGCATGTTTTTATTATTTTTATGGCTGTATAGTATTATTTTGTATTGATTTAACATCATTTATTTAACAGATAACCTACTGATCTATATTTGGGTTATTGCTAATATTTTACTCTTACAAGAAAATGCTGCAATGACAAACCTTGTATGTAAACCATTTAACATTCAGGGTATCCCAGAAATTTGTATACACACTTCAACAGGTGATAGCTCAATTTTGAAAATTAAATGTATTTTAATAAATGCTGCCTTTATAATTATTCAAGTGTATGGGACCCCAAATATATATGTATATCTATAGAATGAATTCCTAGAAATTGAATTGTTTAGTCGAAAGACATGTATATTTTCTTTTATTTTAGGCATGTATGTTTTTTTAATTGCTATAATATTTTTAATATGAAGGAACTGGAAACAACCCAACTGTTAATCAAGCATGACTGTTTGGTTAAACAATGGTAGGTCCTCACAACGGAGCACTTTATAGGAGAAGTAGAGGCCCAGTGCACAAAAATTTGTGCACTTGGGGGGGGGGGGTCCCTCAGCCCGGCCTGTACCCTCTTGCAATCTGGGACCCCTCAGGGGATGTCTACTTGTGGGCTTAGGCCTGCTCCCCACGAATTCAGGCCTAAGCTGGCAGTCAGACATCCCTCTGACAGTCCAGGAGCCCTCAGAGGATGACCACTTTCCAGCGGGAAGGAGGCCTAAGCTGCAGTCGGACATACTTAGTGCTACTGAGGAGGCAGAAGAGGCTCCCACCACCACCACTGTACTGACAGCCGTCAGCCTGGCTTGTGGCTGAGCAGAGCTCCCCCTGTAGGAGAGCACTGACTACCAGGGGGCAGCTCCTGCATTAAGCATATGCCCCCTGGTGGTTAGTGTGTATCATAGTGACCAGTCATTCCCAGTGGTTCTGCTGTTAGGGTCAATTTGCATATTACTCTTTTATTATATAGGACTAGAGGCCTATTGCACAAAAATTTGTGCATTAAGGAGAGTTCCCTCAACCCGACCTATGCCCTCTCACAGTCTGGGACCCCTCGGGGGATGTCCACCTGCTGACTTAGGCCCACTCCCTGGGCAATCAGGCTTAAGCTGGCAGTCAGACATCCCTCTGGCAGCCCAGGAGCCCTCGGGAGATGTCCTCTTGCCAGCAGGAAGCAGGCCTAAGTTGCACTCGGACATTCTTAGCACTGCTGAGGAGACAGGAGAGGCTTCCACCACCACTGCTATACTGGCTGACATCAGCCTGGCTTATGGCTGAGCAGAGCTCCCCCTGTGGGAGTGCACTGACAACCAGGGGCAGCTCCTGCATTGAGCTTTTGTCGCCTGGTGGTCAGTGTGTGTCATAGTGACCAGTCATTCCCAGTTGTTCTGCTGTTAGGGTCAATTTGATATTACCCTTTTATTATGTAGGATAGAGGCCTGGTACATGGGTGGGGCCTGGCTGGTTTGTTCTGAAGGGTGTCCCAGATCAGGGTGGGTGTCCCGCTGGGATTCCTGGCCAGCCTGGTTGAGGTGCTAAGGGCCATTTACAGGCTGGCCACAGCCCCTTCAGGGTGGGGGTCTCTGCTGGGGTGCCTAGCCAGCCTGGGTGAGGGGTTTATGGCTGTTTGCAAGCTGGCCAAGCCCCCTAGCAGAGACCCTCATCCCATGAGGGTGGGGTCATCCTGGGTGAGGGATTGATGGCTGTTTTCAGGCTGGCCACGGCCCCCAGAGACCCAAGCTCCCAGTGAGGCTGACTGTAAGCAGGTATCTGGGGTTTATTTATCTTCTATAATTGAAACTTTGTTGCCTTGAGCAGAGGCCACAGACTGCCTAGGCAGGCAGCTTCCTCCATTGCAGGGGCAACAAAGCCTCCTGTTTGCTCTCTAGCTCTGTGGCTGCCTGCTGCCATCTTGATTAGGTTAATTTGCATATAGTTGCTCTGATTGGCTGGTGGGTATGGCTTGGGATGTAGCAGAGTGACAAAATTAGCATATTACTCTTTTATTACATTAGATGTTCTGTCTGGTTCTGTGGAGTGATGTCCAATATATTGTTAAGAAGAAAATCAAAATAGTATGCTATCATTTGCCATTTGCTTATTTTTTTAAATGGAAAGGTAAGGTGGAAATAATAATTATCTTTTGTAGAAAATGGTAATAAGATGTAGGGGATATAGAATACAGGCTTTTCTGAGTAAAGCTGATTTTGTTAATTTGACTTTGGAATTATATAAATAATTTACTTAATTATAAAAATATAAAAAGAATGCAGTCTCAAAAAATTTAAGCAAAATGCACTGCTGATAGGAATGCAGATTGGTGTAGCCATTATGGAAATCAGATTAACCATAAGTTCAAGTTTTGAACATAATCACACACAGAGAAACTGTTCCAAAGTTGTTAGAACAATAATATGACTGTACATTTTTAATGGCATAAACCCTAAGGACAAAAATAATTGCAAAAGAAAACTGCTTTTCAGAAAACATTTCTGTTATAATGTTGTTATTCTGAGAATTTAAGACAATGTGTAATTATTTTGGTGATTTTGAGAAGGAAGTTTTCAGAATGAAAGAAGAGCATGTGTAAGGTCAATGAGGTTATATTAAAAACCCTATAGTCCTGAGTTGAACTGAAGTATCAATATAAATTCATGTAGATTTTTTCCTTAAAAAAAGAAACTAATAGTGTGTATTTCCTAGCTCTGGCCACTAAAATCAAGAAACAATGACCAAACCACTACCATTGAGAACCTCTAGCACCCAGGTTTTGATCATTTCCCACTGAAAGGAACCAGAGGTCCATGGGGAAATGGATGAATTCAAGGCTGGGGCACGGAATAAACAAGATGACCTTGAAACATCTGTAAAGAGATAATTATGGCACTAAAGGGTTAGGACAAAAAGAATCAGCCAACTTGAAGCCGTTACAGATAGGCAAAATCAGTACAATTTGAGCAATGGTAAGGATAGCAACAAAATGAATTGAAACATACATCAATTATGTTTAAACTATGAGTTCATCATAGTACTCACTGAACAAAACAACTCTCATTGTATCCACTCTGGAAACTGACAAAGGAGAGAAAGTCAAGAATTTATCTGGCCTTTCCTGTACAGACCAAACCTTACGGTAACCAAATAATTGATAAAATGTTTCTTTTTATAAAACATCCAAGCTAACAAACAAAAAAGAAACAACAGCATTAGAATGCTATTTGCAACCTTTAAAGCAGTCATGGGTCTACCAATAAACAGCAATGACTGCCAACATCAGAAAAGATAGTCAACAAGAGATTCTATAGCTCCAACTGGAAGTACCTATTGCTACCAAAAAAGTAGTCTTGCAAAATTAAGCCTAACTAGACCCTGATTAAATCTCTAGATATAACTATCCTGTAAAATAAAACCCTAATATGCAAATGGACTGCATAGGAACGACTGGTCACTATGATGCACACTGATCACCAAGGGACAGATGCTCAACACAGGAGCGGCCTCCTGGTGATCAGTCAGAGCCTCCCACAGAGGGAGCGCCACTCAGCCAGAAGCTGAGCTCAGAGGCTGGCAAGTGCTGTGGCAGTGGCGGGAGCCTCTCCCTCTGCTGCAGGGGGTGCAGTAAAGAGCAAGGGGTCCCGGACTGCAGGAACCCTGAACTGTGAGAGCCCCAGACTGCAAGAGGGATGTCTGACTGCTGGCTTAGGCCTGATACCCCCACAGCGGACATCCCCCGAGGGGTTCTGGACTGCAAGAGGGTGCAGGCCGGGCTGAGGGATCCCTCCCCCAGTGCACGAATGTCATGCACTGGGCCTCTAGTTGATAAATAAGAAACAGAAAGGACATAAGAACACATTAAAAACTTCAAAAAGATGCACTCAGGAAAACCCAGACTGAGAAATTCTACAAGACATTTGATCCAGTATTTTGTCTTTTAACAAGTCTCCAGTTTCTCCCAACATATGCTAAAATATGAGAACCACTGTACAGATTAAAGGAGATTTACAAGGCATATCAACAAATTACAGACCATGGATCTAATTCAAACAAACACACAGAAAGTTATGAGCCACTCAGAAATATTTGAAGGTATAAAGGAATTATTGCTAATTTTTAGGTATGCTTGGTATTGAGGTTATCCTCTTTAAAAAGTCCTTATGGTTTAGAGATACATGGTGGAATATTTACAGACAAAATGATATGATTGATATCCAGGATCTGCTTCAAAACCATCATGGGTTAGGTGAGAATAGAGATGGCAAGACTGGCCATGTGTTAATCACTGAGGCTGGTGATTCAGACATGGTCTCATTATAGTAGTCTCTCTATCTTTGTTTGTATTTGCAACTGTGCCTGATATAAAGTTTTAAAAGCCCCATGCCAAATACTATGAAACCATGTCTCCCAGAGAGGGGTGCAAATTAATACCTGTAACTACTAGCTACTCTGACCTGGCACAGATTGGATCTGTAAAAGGACAAAGGAAAGTTGCTTTCCACAGGGAAAATGAGGTGAGAGAGAAGAGTGAATATAAGGCCTAGGCATAATCCACAGGAGGGGCCCAAACAGCCTGCCATTCTATGTGGTCCTAGGATGGCAGATCTCAGTGATGCAAACCAATGCTTTAGACTGGGTATGTGTGGTATCCTAGATATCATCATACATCAGTGCAGGTGGGGCATGTGTTCTGGAGAGCCCCTACATGCTTAAATTGGGAGGTGAGAGGCTTGTCCCTTGTAGCCACCCTTTCCCCCGAGCAAGGAAGAGGAGCACACCACTATGGCATTTTATTTTCACGAACCTGGGCAGGCCCTTGGACTTTCCCATCTCACATTCTGCAGAGGGGACTGGATGGCCTACAGGCTTCTGACTTGTCATAGCACCATTTGAAAACACAAGGCTATTGGTAACAGTCTTGTAACAACCTGGAAAAATAGATTAGCAGGTCCTGGTTCTGTTGGAAAGATGGCAGCTGAGACCAGGAGAAGAGGAGAAAAACTTCAAAGGCAACTCCTGATTGCAATTCATTCTTTGACAAAATAAGACAAGGATAGTGTCCCAGAAACATCTTCATGTGGGCTTGACCTGGCAACACACTTTCTCTGGTACTATCTCATACCAAGACAAATATAAAGATTTTTTAAATAACATGTCTGTAATGAAAGCTCATGTAACAGACATGTATTTGGATATTGAAACCTTGTCACAGTTGAGCCAACTTCTAAATTTTAAATTTAATAGTCCCTGCCACCTCACCCCACCCCACACCCAACCCCAGCTAGGCACTGGAGGGCATCTCTCCCTGGTTCTTCCATTCAAAGTAGAATGGCAATTCAAGCATCTTCTTTTTTAAAATCTTTATTGAGATTATTACAGATGTTCCTCCCCACCCCCCACAATAGCTCCCCTCCACCTGGTTCCCATCCTACCCCGGGTCCTCACCACCCCATAGTCCGTGTCTATGGGTACTGCATACATGCATGTAAGATCTTTGTCCAAACTCTTCCCACACCCCCCACAGTCCCTTCCCCACAAGAATTGTCAGTCTGTTCCATGTCCATGCCCCTGATTCTATTACATTCACCAGTTTATTCTGTTCATTGGTTTTTATTCATTTGATTTTTAGATTCATTTTTGATAGAAATGTATTTGTTGTCACTTTGTTGTTCATAATTTTTTATCTTTACCTTTTTTTATTTTTCTTCCTCTTCTTAAAGAATACCCTTCAGCATTTCATATGATACTGGTTTGGTGGTGATGAACCCCTTTAGCTTTTTCTTGTCTGTGAAGCTATTTATCTGACCGTCAATGCTAAATGATAGCTTTGATGGGTAGAGGAATCCTGGTTGTAGGTTCTTGCTATTCATCACTTTGAATATTTCTTGCCACTCCCTTCTGGTCTGCATGGTTTCTGTTGAGAAATCAGCTGACAGTCATATGGGTGCTCCCTTGTAGGTAACTAACTGTTTTTCTCTTGCTGCTTTCAATATTCTCTCTTTGTCTTTTGCCCTTGGCATTGTAATTATGATGTATCTTGATGTGGTCCTCTTTGGATTCCTCTTGTTTGGGGTTCTCTGCACTTCCTGGACTTATAAGTCTATTTCTTTCACCAGGTAGGGGAAGTTTTCTGTCATTATTTCTTCAAATAGGTTTTCAATATCTTGCTCTCTCTCTTCTTCTGGCACCCCCATAATTCAGATATTGGTATGCTTGATGCTGTCCCAGAGAATCATTACATTATCTTCATATTTTTGGAATCTCTTTGCTCTTCTGGTTGGGTGTGTTTTTCTTCCTTGTATTTCAAATCCTTGATTTGATTCTTGTATGCTTAATTTCTAACTGGTCATTTTCCTTTTTTTTTTTTTTTTTTTTTTTTTTTTTTTTTTTTTTTTTTTTTTTTTTTTTTTTTTTTTTTTTTTTTTTTTTTTTTGCATTCTCACTAAGATCCTTGAAGGTCTCACTAAGTTCCTCAGAGATTTCTAGAAGACTCTCGAGTAACCTTATAACTGTGGTTTTGAACTCTAAATCCAGTAGTTTGCTTTCTTACACTTCTTTCATTTGTGACATGTTTCTTTGTCTCCACATTTTGGCTACTTTGCTGTGTTTGTTTCTATGTATTGGGTAGCTGCTAAGTCTTCTTGAGTTGATAGAGTGGCCTTGTGTAGTAGGTGTCCTATTGGGCCCTCCAATCACCTGAGGTGGACACTCTTGGTGCACTCTTTGTGTGCTGTGTGCAGTCTTGTTGTAGTTGAGCCTTGGTTGCTGTTGGTATCACTGGGAAGAATTGACCTTCAGGCCAATTGGCTGTGAGGACCAGCTGTGTCTACAATGGAAGAGCTGCTGTGCATGAGACTCTCTTATGGGGCAGGACTTGCTTCAGTTCTTTGGTGCTCACTGAGTCTGCCCCTTGAGTGTATCACTTATGGATGTGAAGAGTTATAATCTGGTATGGTCTCACACTGACCACTGGGTACACTGGCTCTTGCATCTCCAAGGAGATACAAAGTCAGCCACTGCCTGGGGCCACCCAGCAGGAATATGCAGATTTCTCCTCTTTGTATTGGGTTTGGAAGTGCCCAGATGAGGCCCAGCTGTGAAGCAAGGCAGGCTGCTGCTGGTGCCGGCTTTGGGCCTTCTTTTGACAGCTTTGGGGCTCCCTGACCTAGCTGCAGCTTATTTGACAGGTTTTAGGCTGAGAAAGGACAGGCCATTCATATGCAAAAACTGCTGCACACAGTTTGGGTGGGGTTGCAAATTGGGTGGGGTGGGGTCTCAGGGGATCTCGAGGGCAGAGCAAACAGCAATGGTTGCCAGTCAGCCCTGCACTGGGGAGGTCCCAGCACAGGAACAATGAAGGCTGTGAGCACCTCCGACTGGAAGAAAGCCACCCCCGCATTCCTGCTCCAATGCCAGACAGTCCAGTTTTTCCCTGTATCTTGCCTGGCACTGGAGCTCAGAGCAAGCAGGAGCATGTATCTCTCTCCTGATTAAAAAAGCAGCACACCTGGATGCCAGCCTGTTCTTTGCCTCTGCACCTCCTACCAGTCTCAATGCACTTTCTTCTTTACCTCTTTAGTTGTAGTACTTCCACTTAGCCAGCTTTCCCTCAGTTCTGGATGATAGTTGTTCTGTCTTTTAGTTGTAATTTTGATGTGGTTGTGGGAGGCAGCAAGTATAGGTGTTTACCTATGCTGCCATCTTGGTTCTCTCTGTCAAGCATCTTCTTAAACTCCCTATGTCCAGGTGTTGCCTTACCAATCTTCCATTTGGCCAGGCCAGATTTCCACTGGGGGAGCAATTTCACATTCACCTGCATGTACTTTCTTAGTCATTTATCCTAGTGGATCTAGCCTATGCAGGAAGAGAACTAGGTGTCCCCTTCTACAAGGAACAGAGCCAGCTCACATTTATTGACAGGCCATGTGGGCAGGGAGAAGCAATAAGCTTTATTCAGTTAGAATACCAGATTATATTTTGAGATACAATTTCTCAAAAGGAATTAATTCATGTAGAATCTAATCTTTAATGTTGGCCTCTTGGCCTAGAAGAACCTGTGTGGGGATACTAGGCCCTGCATCCCTCTTTGGTGAGAACGCTGGCAGACATGTCACAGAGGAGATGCCGACAATAGTAGAATGCTGCGAGGACCTACCTGCATGCCAGGTGCAGGACACAGTTTGACCCCCAGCACGACTGTAACAATACAGGAATAATAACTATTTCACACACACACCATAAGTTTTCCCTCCCATCTGTTCAAACTCACAGTGCCATTCACACAGCATTTACAAAAGCTGCCAATTCACCTGGAAAAGAAATTTCAGAAAGTTAGTACATATTTGAAGGGAAGTGCCTTAAACCAAGAAACAAAAGTGATGGCAGGAGTTTGGGTTTTGTGGCTGCCTTCTGTGCAGCACTGTCCTGGACACCTGAGTGAGTGGGTAGGTGGGCAGGTGAGTAGAGAGAGATGTCTGATGCAGTCAGAGCCCACAATTGACTCCAGAGCTCCACACCCTATGCCCCATGCACTATTATAATTCATACTAGGGGCCCGGTACACAAAAATTTGTGCACTCATGGTGGGGGGGAAGTTCCTCAGCCTGGCCTGTGCCCTCTCGCAGTCTGGGACCCCTCTGAGTATGTCCACCTGCTGGTGTACCTGGCCAGCCTGGGTGAGGGGCCAATGTCTGTTTGTAGGCTGGCCAACCTCCCCAGTGGGGACCCTCACCCCATGGGGGTGTGGCAAGCCTGGGTGAGGGACTGAGGGCAGTTTTCAGGCTGGCCACAGCCCTTTCAGGGTTCAGGTCCCTACTGGGGTGCCTGGTCAGCCTAAGAGAGGGGATGAGGGCCGTTTTCAGGCTGCCCACAGCTCCCATTGACCCTCGGGGCCATCTGCCTGGGAAGCAATGGGATGGCCGTGGTACACACGGGGAGGCTTAAGGCCTCCCCGCGTGTGCCCCTGGCCACCCGATAGCTTCCCAGGATGGCGCCTCAGGCCAGCCAGCTGGTCCCTCCCCTGGGCTTCCACCTGGGAAGCCATCAGGTGGCCAGGGCACACACGAGGAGCCCTGGAGGCCTGTGTGTGTGCCCAGCAATGATCAATTCCAGGCCACAGCCTCTTCCCACCCTGCTCCTCCCGCCCACAGCTTTGGACACTGGCCTGCTTGCTCTTCCCATCTTGCGCTACGGCTGGACCCTGTGTGCGGCTTCTCCCGGGCTGTGGCCTCCGCCATCTTGGCTAGGCTAACTTGCATATAGTCGCTCTGATTGGCTGGTAAGCATGGCTTATCCATCCCAAAGAGACGCTTAATTTCAATATTACACTTTTATTAGTTTAGATGGGGACACAAAGATGATAACTTTAGACATGTGGTAGGCATGTGTATTTTTATACAAAGAAAATTTATACTTCTACCAGCAATGCATGAGAGTGCTTCTTTGCCCATACTTTTGTCAATGAAATGTGTCATTTAACTTTGTCAATGTTATAGGTAAAAAAAAAAATTAAAAGATATTTTATTATGAAATTTAAATAGACATTTCTCATTATTATTATTGAAGATGAACATATTCTCATATGTCAATAATCATTTGTATTTGCTCTTCTATGAATTGCTTGTTCATCTTCACCTATTTTTCTATAAGGCTTATTGATCCTTTTCCTACTGATTTACAAAAGCTGTTTATTTAGGGAAATTTGCTCTTTATCTGATGTTAATCCCACTTCCCTTCAGTTCATTTGTCTTTTTAGTTTGTTTAGGTGATTTTTTCCATGCAGAAATTCCTTTTAAAAAATTTAACTGAAGTATTGTTGGTATACAATATTATATTAGTTTCAGTTGTACAATATAGTGATTCAACATTTATATACCTTATGATATGGTCACCACAGTAGATCTAGTAACTATCTGTCACTCTGCAAATTTATTAAAATACTAGGGGCCTGGTGCACAAACATTTGTGCACTCGGGAGGTCCATCAGCCCCACCTGTGCCCTCTCGCAGTCTGGGACCCCTCTGGGGATGTCCACCTGCTGGTGTGCCTGATCAGCCTGGGTGAGGGGCTGATGGCTGTTTGCAGGCTGGCCAAGCCCCCCAGTGGCGTCCTTCACCCCATTGGGGTGTGGTCAGCATGGGTGACAGGCTGAGGGGTGTTTTCAGACTTTCAGGCTGCCCACAGCTCCTATTGACCCAATGTCCCAGCAAGGCTGGCTGGAAGCAGGTTTCTGGGGTTTTTTATCTTCTATAATTGATACACTATTCCTTTAAGCTGGGGCCTAGGCATGTAATGAAACCTCTTCTCTGCTTCAGCTCTGGCTTCTATAATGAAACAATGTTTCCCTTAGAAGTCAGGCCCAGCCTGCTGTTTGCTTCAGCTCCCGAATAGAGACATTGTTGCAAATATGTTGTTCCCTGGAGCGGAGAGAAGCCCAGGCGGCCCGCA
>PVJC01049768.1:0-12045 GCA_004026665.1 Murina feae
AGCAAGGCTATCATGTAAAATTGATGGTCAGATAAAGAGCTTCACAGACAAGAAAAAGCTAAAGGAGTACATCACTACCAAACCAGGATTATTTGAAATGCTGAAGGGCATTCTTTAAGAAGAAGAGGAAGAAGAAAAAGGTAAATATAAAAAGTATGAACAACAAAGTGACAACAAATACATATCTATCAACAAGTGACTATAACAAGTCAATAGAAATATCTGATGAGCAGAATAAACTGGTGAATAGAATATAAGTAAGGGCATAGAAAGGGAATGGACTGATATTTCTCAGGGGGAAGAGGACATGAGGGGTATGGGAAGAGAATGGACAAAAATCTTACATCTATGGATGAAGACGGGAGGGGGTAAGGGCACGGGGCGAGGGGGGAACCAGGTGGAGGGGAGCTATGGGGGTTTAAAAAAAAAAGAACATCTATAACAATCTGAACAATAAAGAATATTAAAAAAAAAAGACTGGAACAGATAGATAGATAGATAAAACTTACGTTAAAAAGAAAAAGGAAGAAATTGGTATTCTAGTGAGTAAATGGGTTTTCTCTAGTTCTCTGAGACATTCTAGCAAATTAATTGAGGTGGGAGGGGGTAGTTTTATAGGAGTGAATCCTAACCTGTGGAATCTGATGCCATCTTCAGGTAGAGTGTTAAAATTTGAGTTTAATTCTTGAACACTCTGCTAGTATCCAAGAATTTCTGTCAGAAATTGGGTCCATGAATCTCATTCAATAGTTATCATGATCCTGACAGATATGCTGAGTTCCCAAAGTCTTGGAAAGCGTCATTGGCCTTATGATGCCCACCTGCTTGATGGTGAAGGAGGGGCAGCTCAAAGGAATAAGCATTCATGAAGGTTCATATGAGAATATCAGAGGCCTAGTGCACGAAATTTAGGGGAAAGGAGGGAGATTCCTCAGTCTGGCCTGTTCTCTCTCACAGTCTGGGACCCCTTGGGGGATGTCCACCTGACAGCTTAAGCCAGTAGTCAGACATCCCTCTCACAGTCAGAGGCTCTTGAAGTCCAGGACCCCTAACTCCTTTCTGACGGCCTGCAGCAGAGATGGGAGAGGCTCCCACCACCGTCAGCCCTGAGCCCAACTTCTGGCTGAGTGGTATTCCTACTGTGGGTGTATACTGAACACCAGGGGGCAGCTCCTTTATTGAGCATCTGCCCCCCAGTGGTCAGTGTGTATCATAGTGACCAGTTGTTCTGCTGTAATGGTCACTTAGGCTTTTATTATATAGACTAGGGGCCCAGTGCATGAAATTCGTGCACTGATGGGGGGGGTTCCTCGGCCCAGCCTGCCCCCTCTCACATACTGGGAGCCCTCAGGGGGTGCCCTACTGACGGCTTAGGCCTGCTCCCTGCTTCTCTTGGGGAGCAGGCCTAAGCCACAGTCTGGCCTCCCTTTGTGGGAGGTGACCGAGCTGATCAGGGGAAGCCACCAGCCCCATCACCCTGCTGCTGCAGCCACTGACAGTCACCACAGCCAACAAGGTGTTTTCATCAACACAGACTCCAGTCCTTTCACCATGAAAAAATGACAACTTTCTTTAGGCATTTTCAAGATGTGTCTTTCATAGGGTATGTCATTTCTTTCCTTCCTTTTTTTTTTAATCCTCATCTGAGGATATGTTTCCATTGATGCTTGGAGAATGTGGAAGAGAAGGGAAAAACAAAGAGAAAAATCAAAGTGAGAGGAACACTTTGATTGGTTGCCTCCTCCATATGCCCTGACCTGGGCCCCAGCCAGGGAGGAGCCTGCAACCTAGGTACATGCTCTTGGTCAGAATTGAACCCAGACCCTGCAGTCAGCAAGCTGAGGCATTATGCACTGAGTCAAACCAGCTAGGGCAGGATATGACATTTCTTAGTCCGCCAGCAGTGAATCTTCATTTTTTTCTCCAGGAGTGTGGTGGAAAAACCCTAGATCACCTTTTTGGATTCTTTTTACCCAAGTTACTAAAGTATTACCAGTGGCATACAGGGAGCTTAGCCAATTAGCGATAAGAAAGGGTGTTTCCTCTGAAGTTTACTCCGATCACCAGCTCCACCCTTGCCCCTCCAATTCCAGCTCTAACCCTGCCCAGGCCTGTACCCTCTGGCCAAGGCTGCAGGCCTGGGCAGAAGACTCCCAAACCCCTCCAATCTCCAGCTTCACAGAGCCCAGGCCTCTGCAATCACCGGCTCTGATCCTGCCCCCTGCCATCGCCAGCTCTTCCCTTACCCCACTGGCAGCCTCTGGCCAAGGCTGCAGGCCTGGGCAGGGAACCTCCAGGCCCCTCTGATCGCAGGCTCTGCTCTTGCCCCACTACAGCCTTGGGCCAAGGCTACAGGCCTGGGCAGAGGACCCCCAAAATCCCTGAATTGCTGGCTCTGCCCCTGCCCAGACCCCTGTGATCGCAGGCTCCGTCCCTGCCCCTCTGATCTCCGGCCTTGCCCCTGCCCAGGCCTGAGGCCTCTGGCCTAGGCCTTATGCCTGAGTAGGGCACCCTCATACCCCTCCAATCACCGGCTCCACCCTTGCCCATGCCTGAGACCTCTGGCAAAGGACTCTGGCCTGGGCAGGGGACCCCCAGCCCCCTCTGATCATCTTTTCTGCCCCTCAGGTCCCCTGTCTCCCCCACCACCTGCCTGGCTAACAGGCCTGACCACTTCAGTGGCGAGGCTGAGCTGGACTGGTCACCACCATCTTGTGGCTATGGGGGAAGCCATCTTGTGGCTATGGAGGTGGCCATATTGTGGCTATGTGGGGCCATCTTTGTGATGGAGTGGCACCTAATTTGCATATCACTCTTCTATTAGATAAAATGTCTATCCAGATCTCAGCATCTGTCCCAGTTTTAGTTAGGATCCTTTCATCATCTTTTTTTTTAATACACTTTATTGATTTTTTACAGAGAGGGATAGAGAGCCAGAAACATCAATGAGAGAGAAACATAAATCAGCTGCCTCCTGCACACTCCCCACTGGGGATGTGCCTGCAACCAAGGTACATGCCCTTGACCAGAATCGAACCTGGGACTCTTGAGTCCACAGGCTCACACTCTATCCACTGAGCCAAACAGTTAGGGCTCCTTTCATCATCTTGGCAGCCCATATCCAATGAATAAGCAGGTAGTACTGTTATCAGGAGAGATGGGCCCTGGCTAGTTTGGCTCCGTGGATAGAGCATCAGTCTGCAGACTGAAGGGTCCAGGTTCGATTCTGGTCCAGGGCACATGCCAGAGTTGTGGGCTTGCTCCTCACTAGGGGGCAGTCGGTCAATGATTCTTTCTCTTTTTTTTCCCCATTTATAATGGTCTTTATTATCCATAAATGAGTGATGTCATGTGGCATTTTTCTTTCATTGATTGGCTTATTTCACTTAGTATAATGCTCTCCAGTTCCATCCATGCTGTTGCAAATGGTAATAATTCCTTCTTTTTTTTTTACAGCAGCATAGTGTTCCATTGTGCAGATGTACCACAGTTTTCTAATCCATTCATCTGTTGATGGGCACTTAGGCTGTTTCCAAATCTTAGCTATGGTAAATTGTGCTGCTGTGAACATATGGATGCATATATCCTTTCTGATTGGTGTTTCTGGTTTCTTGGGACATATTCCTAGAAGTGGGTCAAATGGCAGTTCCATTTTTAAGTTTTTGAGGAAATGCCATACTGTCTTCCATAGTGGCTGCACCAGTCTGCATTCCCACCAGCAGTGAGAATGTTCCTTTTTCTCTGCATCCTCTCCAACACTTGTCCTTTGTTGATTTGTTGATGATAGCCATTCTTACAGGTATGAGATGGTACCTCATTGTTGTTTTGATTTGAATCTCTCGGATGATTAGTGACTTTGAGCATGTTTTCATATGTCTCTCGGCTTTCTGAATGTCCCCCTTTGAAAACTGTCTATTTAGGTCCTTTGTCCATTTTTTTATTGGATTGTTTGTTTTCCTTTTGTTAACTTGTATGAGTTCCCTATAAATGTTGGAGATTAAACCTTTATCGGTGACAACATTGGCAAATATGTTCTCCCATGCAGTGGGCTTTCTTGTTGTTTTGTTGATGGTTTCTTTTGCTGTGCAAAAGCTTTTGTTTTGATGTAGTCCCATTTGTTTATTTTCTCTTTAGTTTCCAATGCCCTCAGAGCTATATCGGTGAAGAAATTGCTTTGGCATATGTCTGAGATTTTGTTGCCTTTGTATTCCTCTAGTATTTTCATGATTTCCCATCTTACATTTAAGTCCTTTATCCATTTCGAGTTTATTTTTGTGTATGGTGTGAGTTGGCGGTCTAGTTTCATTTTTTTGCACGTATCTGTCCAATTTTCCCAACACCATTTATTGAAGAGACTGTCTTGACTCCATTGTATGTTCTTGCTTCCTTTGTCAAATATTAATTGAGCATATTGGTTCAGATCAACTTCTGGGTTCTCTATTCTATTCCATTGATCTATATGTCTGTTCTTGTGCCAGTACCAGGCAGTTTTGAGAACAGTGGCTTTGTAATACAGCTTGATATCTGGTATTGAGATCCCTCCTACTTTGTTCTTCTTTCTCAGGATCACTGCAGCTATTCGGGGTCTTTTTTTATTCCAGATGAATTTTTGGAGAGTTTATTCTAGGTCTGTGAAATATGCCATTGGTATTTTAATGGCGAGTGCATTGAATCTATAGATTGCTTTGGGTAGTATGGACATTTTAATGATATTAATTCTACCAATCCATGAACATGGTATGTTTTTCCATCTGTTTATGTCTTCCTCAATCTCTTTTTTCAATGTCCTGTAGTTTTCTGAGTAGAGGTCCTTTACCTCTTTAGTTAAGTTTATTCCTAGGTATTTTAGTTTTTGTGGTGTGATGGTAAATGGGATTGCTTTTTTAGTCTCTCTTTCTGTAAGTTCACTATTGGTGTATAGAAATGCCATAGATTTCTTGGCGTTAATTTTGTATCCTACTACTTTGCCAAATTCATTTATTAAGTCTAATAATTTTTTGATGGAGTCTTTAGGGTTTTTTATGTACAATATCATGTCATCTGCGAATAAGGACAGTTTTTATTTCCTCTTTTCCAATTTGGATGCCTTTTTATTTCTTCTTCTTATCTAATTGCAATGGTTAATACTTCCAGTACTATGTCAAACAGGAGTGGTGAGAGTGAGCATCCCTGTCTTGTTCCTGTTCTAAGGGGAAATGGTTTTAGTTTTTGCCCATTAAGTATGATGTTGGGTGTGGGTTTGTCATATATGACTTTTATTATGTTGAGGTATGATCCTTCTATTTCCACCTTGAACAGAGTTTTTATAAAAAATTGGTGTTGTATTTTGTCAAATGTTTTTTCTGCATCAATTGATATGATTATGTGATTTTTGTGTCTCAGTTTGTTTATGTGATGTATCACATTTATTGATTTGTGGATATGTACCATCCTTGCATCCTTGCGATAAATCCTACTTGGTCATGGTGTATGATCTATCTGATGTACTGCTGGATCTGATTTGCTAGGATTTTGTTGAGGATTTTGGCATCTATATTCATGAGGGATATTGGCCTGTAATTCTCTTTCATTGTGTTGTCTTTATCTGGTTTTGGTATTAGGGTAATGCTGGCTTCATAGAATGAACTTGGAAGTGTTCTTCCCTCTCGAATTTTTTGGAATAGTCTGAGGAAGATAGGTTTTAGTTCTTCCTTGAATGTTTGGTAAAACTCCCCTGTGAAGCCGTCTGGCCACGGGCTTTTGTTTGCTGGAAGCTTTTTGATTACTGCTTCAATTTCTTCCATAGTTATTGGCCTATTGAGATTTTTAGATTCTTTCTGATTGAGTTTTGGAAGGTTGTATTTCTCTAGGACTATGTCCATTTCCTCCAGGTTCCAGTTTGTTGGAATAGAGTTGTTCATAGTATTCTTTAACAATCCTTTGTATTTCTGTGGTGTCTGTTGTTATTTCTCCTCTTTCATTTCTGATTTAGTTTATTTGAGTCCATTCTCTTTGCTTCTTGGTGAGCTTGGCTAGCAGTTCATCAATCTTGTTTATCCTTTCAAAGAACCAGCTCTTGGTTTTGTTGCTCTTTTGTATTGTTTTATTTCCATCTCTATGTCATTTATTTCTTTTTTTTTAATCTTTATTGTTCAGATTATTACAGTTGTTCCTCTTCCCCCCCCCCGCCAAAGCTCTCCTCTTCCCAGTGCCCATACCACCCTCTGTCCTTACCCTTCCTCCCCCACGCTGTTCTCATCCATACGTGTACGATTATTGTCCAGTCTCTTCCCACACCCCCATCACCCTTTCCCCACCGAAAATTGTCAGTCCAATCCCTTTCCATGCCTCTGATTATATTCTATTCACCAGTTTATTCTGTTCATTGGATTTTTTATTCACTTGATTTTTAGATTCACTTGTTGATAGATATGTATTTGTTGTTCATAATTTTCATCTTTACTTTTTCTTCTTCTTTCTCTTCTCCAAGGATACCTTTCAGCATTTCATATAATACTAGTTGGGTGGTGATGAACTCTTTTAGCTTTTTCTTGTCTGTGAAGCTCTTTATCCAACCTTCAATTCTGAATGATAGCTTTGCTGGGTAAAGTAATCTTGGCTGTAGGTTCTTGCTGTTCATCACTTTGAATATTTATTGACACTCCCTTCTACCCTGCAAAGTTGATGTTGAGAAATCGGCTGACAGACATATGGGTGCCCATCGTATAGGTAACCGACTGCTTTTCTCTTGCTGCTTTCAAAATTCTCTTCTTCTCTTTTGCCCTTGGCATTTTAATTATGATGTGTCTTGGTGTGGTCCTCTTTGGATTTCTTTTGTTTGGGATTCTCTGTGCTTCCTGGACTTGGAAGTCTATTTCTTTTACCAGGTAGGGTAAGTTTTCTGACATTATTTCTTCAAATAGGTTTTCAATATCTTGCTCTCTCTCTCTTCTTCTGGCACCCCTATAATTCTGATGTTGGTATGCTTGAAGTTATCCCAGAGGCTCCTTACACTGTCTTCATATTTTTGGATTCTTTTTTCTTTTTGCTTATTCATTTGGGTATTTTTTTGTTTCTTCATATTTCAGTTGATTTCTTCATATTTGACTTAATTCTTGTGTTCCTCTAATCTGTCTTTGGAACTCTGTATAATATTCTTTATTTCAGTCAGTGTATGCTTAATTTCTAGTTAGTCCTTTTTCATATCCTCGAGGGTCTCATTAGATTTATTGAGGGTCTCACTAAATTTATCAGTGGTTTCTAGAAAATTCTTGAAAAACCACAAAACTGTGGTTTTGAACTCTACATCCAGTCGTTTGCTTTCCTCCATTTCTGTTATTTGTGATCTGTTTCTTTGTCTTTGCATTTTGGATGCTTCCCTGGGTTGATAGAGTGACTTTCTGTGTTAGATGACCACTGAGAGGAAATGACTTCAAGTCACTTGGTTATGTGAATCAGCTGTGTCTACAGTGGGAGACTTTCTGTGCTGGAGACACCCTTATAGGGCAACAGTTATTTGGGTACACTGGCACTTGTATCTCCAAGGAGGTGCTATTTTTAGCTTCTGCCTGGGGCTTTCCAGGTTGGGTGGGGTCTTGGGGAATCTATAGGGCAGAGCAACCAGCTATGGCCACTTCTCAGCCCTGCCCTAAGAGGCACCGGGTCTCAAGCTGCTCTGGAGTTTCTCCTCATACTAGACAGTGCTAGATAGTCCAGCTCTTCCCTGTATGATTCTGGGTCCCCAGAAACTTGCCTGGAACTGGAGTTCAGAGCTGTCAGGAGCGTGTGCTTCCCTCTGGTACGAAATGCTTCCAGCCGTTCCCGCGAGCCCTTTCCGCGAGCCCTTTCTGCCAGCCCCTTTGCACACGCCTCAGTACCTCTGCACTTTATTTTCACACCTCCTCTGAGTCTCAGTCTCTTTCTAGTTGTAGAATTTCCACTCAGCCAGCCTTCCTGTGGGCCTGGGTGGTGTCCATTTTTTCTTTTTTCTTTTTTTAAAATATATTTTATTGATTTTTTTACAGAGAGGAAGGGAGAAAGTTAGAGAGAAACATCTATGAGAGAGAAACATCAATCAGCTGCCTCCTGCACACCCCCTACTGGGGGTGTGCCTGCAACCAAGGTACATGCCCTTGACCAGAATTGAACCTGGAACCTTTCAGTCTGCAGGCCGATGCTCTATCCATTGAGCCAAACCAGTCAGGGCTATTTTTTCTTTTTGTTGTTGTTTTAAAATAGTTGTGCACAGCCGCAATTCCGGTGTTCACCTATGCCGCCATTTGGTTTCTCTCCTATGTCGTTTATTTCTGCTCTGATCTAATTATTTCCTTCCTTCTGCTTACAGTGGGCTTTTCTTGTTGCTCTCTTTCTAAATTTTTGAGTTGTAGGATTAGGTAATTTATTATCATTTTTTCTTATTTTTTACAGTAAGCTTGTAGAGCTATGAACTTTCCCTCTCAAGCTTTTGCTGTGTCCCATAGGTTTTGGATTGTTGTGTTTTCATTGTCATTTGTTGCCATGATGTTTTTTTATTTCTTCTTTGATCTGTGATCATTGTTTGATAGCATGCTATTTAGTATCTATGTGTTTGATTTTTTGGATTGTTTTTATTGTAGTTGATTTCCAGTTTTATGTCATTGTGATCTAGAAGATGCTTGATATGATTTCTATCTTCTTGAATTTGAAGAAACTTTGCCTGTGACACAATATATGGTCTATTTTTGACAATGACCCATGTGCAATTGAGAAGAATGTATATTCTGTGGCTTTAGGATGAAGTGTTCTGAAGATGTCAATTAATTCCATCTGATCTAATGAGTCATTTAGGATTGCTATTTCTTTGCTGATTTTTTGTTTAGAGGATTTGTCCAGTGGTGATAATGGGGTATTGAAGTTCCCTGCTATAATTGTATTGCTGTTAATCTCTCCCTTGATATCCTCCAGAAGGTTTTTTATGTATTTGAGTGCTCCTATATTGGGTGCGTATATGTTTACCAGAGTTTTTTCTTCTTGTTGGATTGCTCCCTTTATTATAATGAAGTGGCCTTCTTTATCTCTTTTTATGTCCTTCACTTTGAGATCTAATTTGTCAGATATAAGTATTGCTACCCCAGCTTTTTCTTCATTTCCATTCTCCTAAAAAACTTTTTTCCATCCCTTCACCATCAGTCTGTGTGCGTCTTTTTTTCTGAGGTGGGTTTTCTATAGACAGCAGATATATGGGTCATGTTTTCTTATCCACTCAGTTACCCTATGTCTTTTGATTGGGGCATTTAATCCATTTACATTTAAAGTTATTATTGATAGATACTTGTTTGTCACCATTTTTATTCTTTACCCCTGTATTCCTTCTTCATTTCCTATATATATATATTTTTTTTACAGCAGACCCTTTAACATTTCTTGCATTGCTGGTTTGGTGGTAACAAACTCCTTTAGTCCTTTTTTGTCTGTGAAGCTCCTGATTTCACCCTCAATTTTGATAGCCTTGCTGGGTACAGTATTCTTGGATTCAGACCCTTCCTTTTCATGACTTTGCATATTTCATTCCATTCTCTTCTTGCCTGATGTGTTTCTATTGAGAAGTCTGTTGCTAGTCTGATGGGGGATCCTTTGTAGGTAATTTTCTGTCTCTCTCTGGCTGCTTTTAAGATTCTTACTTTGTCGTTGGTGTTTGCCAATTTAATGATCATATGCCTTGGCATTGGTCGTTTGGGACTTTGTGAGCTTCTTGGATTTGTGTTTTTTCTTCCCTATATTAGGGAAGTTTTCTGTCATTATTTCTTCAAACAAGCTTTCTATTCCTTGCTCGGTTTCCTCTCCTTCTGGTACCCCTATTACATGGATGTTGTTTCTTATCGTGTTGTCCCAAAGTTCTTTTAGGCTCTCCTCCTGCTTTTTAATTTTTTTTTTCTAGAAGCTGCTCTGCTTGCGTATTTTTTCCTACCTTGTCTTCTAGCTCACTGATGCGATCCTCTGCTTCTTCTAGTCTAATGATGATGCTTTCTATTGAGTTCTTTATAGCAGTGATGTCATTTTTCATTTCTTCTTGGTTCTTATATGTATTGTCAAATTTGTCTTCCATTCTTTTCATCCACCTTATGATAATTTTTCTGAGTTCCTTCTCTGACAGGTTGCTTGCCACCATTTCATTTACTTTTTTTTTTCTGGTGATGCCTGTTTTTCTTTCATATGTGGGCTGTTTCTTTTTCTCCCCATGGTCTCTCTTCTCTGGGTGTCTGGTTATGTAGTTCTCTCTCTCCTTTCCATAAGGAGGCGCAGGGCTCGTCTGAGTCCTGCTGCCTGAGGGTCCGGTGTTCCTGGGTTCATAGCTGGTAGCTGGCTGCTGTGTTTGCAGAGTCCCTAGATTTATACACTTCCGATAACAGCCTCTCTCAAAGGATCTGTGTTGTAGGCAGCAGGAATGGCATCAGGTGTCTGGACTGGTGGGGTCAGACCAACCCTGGGTTCAGCAACCTCGGATCTTAGGTTCTCCTGATTGTTACTTTTAATCTCTTAAGTGGCCTCAGGTAAGGTGTTTCCAATAGGGTGTTTCGACTGTCTTCCCTCCAAGCAAGACAGATACCTATCCCCCCAGGCAAGGCAAATGTCTATGTGAGAAAGATGTTCTCTGGCTGTGCTAGGGAATGACTCAGCCCAGGAAGCTTGGGGTGTATGCCTTCTGAGCTCTGTCCTCCAAGTCCCCAGTTCTGGGTCTGCTCTCACAGCTCCAGTACACTTCACCCTCTCTCTGCCAGAGCACAAGGTGGGGGGCTCCACAGGGAATTTTTGTGCATTGGCCTCTTAAGAGGGTGCCCAACCTTTCAGCTGCCTCCCTAGCAGACAGCACCCCTGCTGCCTCTCAGAGCTTGAGGTTATGTGGGTGCCCTTCTCAGCTTGGTGCTCTCTGCTGGGGAGCCCAGCTCCGGGATTAGATCCCAGAGTTCTCAGAGGCACCCCCTCCCCCAGCTGAGATATCTCTCTGTGACTTCAGTTGCCATCTGTTGGTGCCCGGCCAGCCCTTTCGTGCCTCTGCCCCTTCTACCAGTCTCTATGCTGGCTCCACCTTCAGTCCTTGGGTATCAGGGTTCTCTCCTGTGAGTTTTTCATTGATTATTGAAGAAGACCTTTCATATTTCATTTGTATTTCCAGCTTGTTCCTGGGAGCATGACCACACCTCAATGATTCTTTCTTGTCATTGATGTTTTCATCTCTCTTTCCCTCTCCCTTCCTCTCTGAAGTCAATAAGAATATATTTTAAAAAAGAGAGAGACAGACAGAACAGTGCCCTAGCTGGTTTTGCTCAGTGGGTAGAGTGTCAACCTGTGGACCAAAGGGTCCCGGGTTTTATTCTGGTCAAGGCCATGTACCTTGGTTTCAGGGCCCTGGTCAGGACGCGTGCAGGAGGCAACCAATCAATGTGTTCCTCTCACATCGATGTTTCTCTGTCTTTCACTCTCCCATTCTCTCTAAAAATCAATGGGAAAATATCCTCAGATAAGGATTTTTTTAAAAAGAGATGGAAGGGAGCTTTTGCTGTGTTCTGCTGGGCTCTTCCTCTGTCTTGTGCATACTTGTCATTTTGTGGTTCCAGGCACTTGCCAGTTTGCTTTCTAATAGTTTCCTGTGGCTCTAAGTATTTCAAAACTCCAAGTAAGTTTCTTTCAATGCCACGCAAATCCACATGCCTTTTCCCCGTCTTCGAGTACAGCTAAAACAAGCACTTGCTGGGCCAGAAAGAGAAGAACAACAGCTACAGTTATTTACACAGGCTCTAAACCAAACACACAGGCCCTAGTGTGCCAAGGCAGAAGGGACAGGAGGATGTTGCCCATAGATGGGGTCATAAAAAAACTTTATAAGAACAAAGAGCCCAGGCACAACCAAACAGGTGGCTTATAAATCTCCCCACCTAAACGTTAGCCTTTGGAGAAGTGGAGGACAGAACAAATAGAAGTCCTGGCAAGTGGCAGCATGTTTCTGACACGTAGGAGGCCTGGTGTTCTATCAGTTCACTTTATTATTATTATTATTATTTTTTTTTTTTTTTCCGCTGCAAGAACATG
>PVJC01049769.1:0-12042 GCA_004026665.1 Murina feae
AAAATAATTTTATGGTTGGGTCACAACATGAGGAACTGTATTTAAAGGGCCAGAAGGTTGAGAACCACTGCTCTAGAGCAAAGTGAGGCTGGAGCAAGTTACTGTTGCAGTCAGTGGGTAGTGGAGGGAAAGCAAAGGTGAGAGACATAAGTAAAATTAGTGTCTAGGATAAATTAAAGGGAAGATATCCTAAAACTTCCAGGAAATCTCCAACAATGAAGCAAAGAAAAAAAAAGCCTCCATTATTCTGTGAGCAACAAACCAAACTGGGTTTGGGGTCTCAGACAATTCGCTCATATGATTGCAAAGACAGACAGAAACTCCCAGATTGGAGAGGGCTCCCCTGAGGGCTCCCAGTTGGAGAGGGTGCAGGTCGGACTGAGGGACCCCCCCTCACCACCCCACCCCACCCCACCCCCAGTGTGCAAATCTTTATGCTCCAGGCCCTTAGTATTAAAATATTTCTTCTAATTAATTTCCTTTCAATGTTTATGAATCCCTGCACCAGGGCCACTAGTGTTTTCATATGTCTCTTGGCCTTCTGTATGTACTCTTTCAAAAGTGTCTATTTAGGTTCTTTGCCCATATTTTAATTCGATTATTTATCTTTCTTTTGTTAAGTTGTATTGAGTTCCCTATACATTTGGAGATTAAACCTTTATCAGTGATAACATTGGCAAATATGTTTTCCCATTCAGTGGGCTTTCTTGTTGTTTTGTTGATGGTTTCTTTTGCTGTACAAAGCTTTTTATTTTGATGTAGTCCCATTTGTGTATTTTCTCCTTAGTGTCCATTGACCTAGGAGCTGTATCAGTAAAGATATTGCTATGACATATGTCTGAGATTTTGCTGCCTATGGATTCTTCTAATATTTTTATGGTTTCCCATCTTCCGTTTAAGTCCTTTATCCATTTTTAGTTTATTTTTTGTGTATGGTGTAAGTTGGTGGTCTGGTTTCATTTTTTTGCATGTATATGTCCAATTTTCTCAACACCATTTATTGAAAAGACTTTCTTCACTTCATTGTATGTTCTTGCCTCCTTTGTCAAATATTAATTGAGCATTATGGCTTGGGTAGATTTCTGGGTTCTCTGTTCTGTCCCATTGGTCTATATGTCTGTTTTTGTGACAGTACCAGGCAATTTTGAGAACAGTGGCTTTGTAATATAGTTTGGTATCTGATATTGTGATCCCTCCTACTTTGTTCTTTCTCAGGATTTCTGTGGCTATTCAGGGTTGTGGATTTACTCCTGACAGGTCCTTGTGGTCAGTCCTTTTTGGGTTTAATGCTTCTTATCTGGTTGTGTCCTACACATCTATCTGCCCTGCTTCAGAACACTCTTAGAAGACAAGAGTAGAATCTGAAAAATCTGATTTATTCAAATTTCATGGGTTGTTTGCTACTTAGAGATCTTAGAGTGGCATAAGTACCCTTTTCAATCCCTTTCCACAGGGAGGTAAGACACGGAAATTATTTCAAAACACCTGGAGGCCAGAGAGGCTGTGGGACTCAGTGAGCAGTGAGGACTGGAACCCAGAAGTCTTAAGTCCTAGTATGATCTTTGTTCTCACCTCATTGTCTCTCATAAAAAAACAACTGAGTTTGAATAGCCTCCCTTATTTGTTTGCTTTGAAAACCAGAAAGTTATATATTACCCAGAAGTGGTTTAGGTGACAGGGACACTGGAGCTTTAGAGGTCAAGATGAGATTGGTGCATCTTTTTGTCTCTTTGTTATGAATCTTTTAGAATTAGACTAGGCTGGGGTGGGGAGGGAACCAGAGTTGTAGAATGCATCTTGTCTCTCAATCGTTATCACAACCGTCTGGATTGATGTAATTGCTTCCATCTTATAGATGAGGTAACAGGCTTAGAAAGGTTAAATGACTTCCACAAGGCCATAAATCGAATAAGAGGTAGGCCTGTTGTGATATAATAAATTTGTTTGTGGTTCCTGGCAGTAGCCTTTAAATTCTTTGTAATTTCTAAGCAATAAAAGCTATAGGGCATCTTTCATTTTGAGCTCTAGAGCATAAAAATGTTTTTTGTCATTTACAACAAGCCTCTTTCAACCACACCTAAGTTTATAAGAAACTAGTAGCCCAATGCACGAAATTCATGAATGGGGAGGGTCCCTCAGCCCAGCCTGCAACGCCACCAGCATCCCATCCCAGCCACTATGGGCACTGCCATCTTTGTTGTGGGGTGATGGTTAACGGGAGTCCATGGGGGTGGCTACGACCTTGCCTCCTGGGGCCAGCAAAAGTCCTGGGAGATGGCTGCCATTGCCTCCTGGGGCCCTTGACACCTGCATATGCAAGTTAGCTGCCATCTTTGTCAGATAATTTGCATAGTCACTCACATTGGCTGGTGGGTGTGGCTGGTGGGCGTGGCTTCATCATAGAGGAGGGATGGCTAATTTGCATGTTTGTCTATTATTACATAGGATATGTGAATTTTGGAAAGCCCCTAGATAACCACTGGATGAGGGATGGTTGCCAGGGGAACCAACCAGGTGATTAAAGGATTGGAACTTTCAGTATCACCTCTTTTCCTTTTGGGACAGGAGCTAGAGAAGAACTTAATCACCAGTGGCCAATGATGTAATCAGTGATGCCTATGTAGTGAAGCCTTCATAAACACCCAAAAGGACAGAATTCCGAGAGCTTCTGGGCTGGTAAACAAAAATACACTGGAAGGTGGTACACCCTAGGCTTCTGTGGTTGAGATAATTCTGGACCTCATCCTATATTGCTTCATTTGATGTTTATCTATGTTCTTTAGTATCCTTTGTAATAAACCGTTAATCTAGCAAATAAACTATTTTCCTGAGTTCTGTGAGATGTCCTGGCAAATAATTAAACCCAAGGAGGTCAGAAGCACAAATGACAACCTGAACTTCTGATTGGCATCTGAAGTGGGGCAATCTTGTGGGATCTGACACTGTCTCCAAGTGGATAGTGTCAGAACTGAGTTGAGTTGCTGACACCTAGCTGGTGTCTTGAGAATTACTCAGTGTAAGGAAAGCATACACACACTTGGTGACCAGAGTACAGTGTTGTCATAGAGTAGAGAGAAAAAATGGAGAGTTTTCCATTTATATCTATGTTACAGGAAGCCAGGGGTGACTCCTAAGAACTCGTGATTAGGGAAGACCTTTCTGAAGGCAGGGAGGAGAAATTCCCCAGAGCTGACAGCTGCTTTCAGAATGGCAGAGGCTGGGAATGATGTAGAACATGAGCCAAGACAGAACAACAGCCTGGGGCAGGCTGAGAAGGGCTTCAGTGGTGGGGGTGGGAGGCAGGTGTCAGGCCTGCCAGGAATATGAGCCATTGTAGATTCCTCCCTCTAGAGAAGAAAAAGTCACGTAAGTTGGCTCCCCACTCCTCCTGCCCTTGTTCCTCTGACCCAACGTTGCTATAGGGCCAGAGCCAGCTATCCTTCCTGAGGATGCCTCCTTAAAACCAAGGCCCTCACTTTGTTTCTGTTTAGTTGGTGTGGAAGAAGCTCAAGTGACTGAAAAGGACTCTTCAGGGCTTGAGGTGATATGGGTAGAAGTAAATTGTAAATCACTATATAAATGTGTTGGCTGAACAGAGTGTAAACCAGGGAGGTTTGTGGGCAAAGGGGGAAAGTGCCTTTTGAGAGAGGTCTTCCAGGAGAATATGAGATTAGTTGAGGTTCAATGAATTCCTTTGTTGGCAACTCAAGAAGCATATTTGAAGGGATAAGCCCCCTCACTTAGAGCAGAGCATCCCAGACTTGTCACCATAGTGACTGTGCTCAAACAGAGGCTTAAAAACCAGAAAACACCAGGTCAGAGGGATCCCTTTGGAGCCATATTCTCCAGTAGAGAACTCAGCTATTGTGTGCTCTGGAGGAGAGGGGGCAGGGAGTTTGAATAGTTTCCCTTCCTTCCTGTCTCTCAATATGGGGCTTTTGTTTTGGTTTTTCTCTCTGGATTGATGTGGCTTTTGGAAAGGGGTGACTCCCTGTGGACGGAACTAGTCTTCATTAAAACCTGTGTCAGGAGTTGGAGGCACTAACAATGAACTATCTAAAAAAGAAATTAAGGAAACAATTCCATTTATAATAGCATAAAACAGAATAAGATACTTAGGAATAAATGTAATCAAGGAATGAAAGATCTGTACATTGAAATCTGTAAGACATTGATAAAAGAAATGAGAGAAGATACAAATAGATGGAAAGATATGGATTGGAAAAAATGAATGTTCTTTAAATGTTCATACTACTCAAAATGATTTACAGGTTCAATGCAATTTCAATGGCATTTTTCACAGAGATAGAAAAACAATTATAAAAGTTGTATGGAACCAAAGACCCAGAATAGCCAAAGCAATCATGATGAAGGCATTACAGTTCCTGTTTTCAAACTATATTACAGAGCTACAGCGATAAAAACAATATGGCACTGGCATAAAGACAGACAGATACATGGATCAGAATAGAGAACCCAGAAATACACTCACACATATACAGTCAAGTAATCATTAGCCAGGTGAACAAGAATACATAATGAGGGAAAAGAGAGTCTTTTCAATAAATGGTATTGGGAAAACTGGATATTCACATGCAAAAGAATGAAATTGGATCCTTATACCATACACAGAAATCAAATAAAAATGGATTAAAGACTTAAAACATAAGAAGTGAAACTGTGAAACTACTACAAGAAGACATAGGAAAAAAAGCTTCTTGATATAGGTGTTGGCAGTGACTTTTTGAACATGACACCAAAAACTCAGGCAACAAAAGCAAATATAAAATGTGGAACTACATTAAAATAAAAATATTGTGCAGCAAGGGAAGCCAGCAACAAAATGAAAAGGCAGCCTACAGAATGGAAGAAAATGTTTCTAAACCAAATATATAATGAGGGATTAATATCCAAGATATATAAGGAACTCATCCAACTTAATAGTAACAAAATAAAACAAAAACAATCTGATTGAAAAATGAGCAAAGGGCTCTGCTAGAGTGGCTCAGTTGGTTGAGTGTCGTCCTGTGCCCCGAAGGACTGCCAGTTCAATTCCTGGTCAGGGCACATACCTGGATTGCGGATTGGATCCCCATTGGAGTGGGAATGGAAGGCAATCAATTGATGTTTCTCTCTTTCATCAGTCTCTCTCTCTTTCCCTCTCTCCTTCTCTCTCTCCTCACTTCCTGTCTCTTAAAAAAACATAAAAAAAGAAAAACGAGCAGAGGATTTTTCTAAAGAAGCCATTTAAATGGCCAATGGGTATATGAAAAGGTGCTCAGTATCACTGGTAATTAGGGAAATACAAATCATTGAGATATCACCTCACACCTGTTAGAATGGCTTTCATGTAAAGATGAGATAACAGATATTGCTGACAGTATGGAGGAAAGGCAACTGTGTACACTGTTGGCAGGAGAGTAAATTGGTGCAGCCATTATGGCAAACGATATAGAGGCTACTCAAAAAATTAAAACTAGACTCACCATATGATCCAGCAATTCCACATCTAGGTACATATCTAAAGGAAATGGAATCAGTATCTGAAAGAGATATCTGTATTCTTGTGTTTATAGCAGTGTTATCCATAATAGCCAAGATTTGGAAACAATCTAATTTTGGTTGATGGATGAATGGATAAAGCAAATGTCACACCCAAACAGGAATATTATTCAGCCATTAAAGAGAAGGCCATGATTGTTTCTTCTCATCTGTGGCTTTATATGTCTGCCTGATTGTTTCTTTTAATCTCCATGTCTTCCTGTTCCTTTGACATCCATCTGGCCTTGTGTAGCTATGCTTTGACAGTTTGGTTTCTAGACATGAGCCTGCTTTGACCCTTAGACCACTGAGACTGGAGCTATTGAATCTCCAGTAGAGGAATGGTGAGAGGTGTCTACATTCTGTCACGCATCCTGGTCCCAGTGCCCTTCCTGAGGAGCCATGTTCTACTTCTACCACGTACACCTTATCAGATATATCATTGGTGAATATTACCTCTCAGTCAGTGGGTTGTGTTTTCATTTTATTGATGGTTTCCTTTGCTATGCAAAAACTTCTTTAAATTTAATGTCCCATTTGTTTATTTTTTCTTTTGTTTCCCTTGCCCAAGGTGATTTATCAGAAAGAAATATTACTATGAGAAATGTCTGAGATTTTACTGCCTATGTTTTCTTCTAGGATTTTTATGGTTTGGACTCCTCTAATATTTAAGGTTTTAATCCATTTTGAGTTTCTTCTTGTGTATAGTGTAAAAATGTGGTCTAATTTCTTTTTTGCATGTATCTGTCCAGTTTTCCCAACATCATTTATTGAAGAGACTATTTTTACCCCATTGTATGTTGCTGACTTTGTCAAATATTAATTTACCCTAAAGTTGTGGATTTATTTCTGGGCTCTCTATTCTGTTCCATTGATCAGTATGTCTCCTTTTGTGCCACTATCCTGCTGTTTTAATTACTATGGCCTTATAGTAAAATGTGATATCAGATAGTACGATTCACCTAAATTTGTTTTTCTTTCTCGTCATTATTGTGGCTATGCAGTGTCTTTTTTGGTTCCATATACATTTTTGGAATATTTGTTCAAATCTGTGAAATTTGCAATTAATATCTTGGTAGAAATGCACTAAATCTATAGATTACTTTGGGTAGTATGGACATTTTAATGATGTTAATTCTTCTAATCCATGAGCATGATATATACTTCCATTTATTTATATGTCTTACAATTTTCTGAGTAAAGGTCTTTTATTGTTGTGGCTAAATTTATTCCCAGGTGTTTGTTTTATGCAATTTTCTTAGTTTCCCTCTCTGATAGCTCATTATCCTAGATAATAAAGAGCTCATATGCAAATGGTCATGACACCATAACAACCAATCAGAAGGAGGCTGTGTGCGTGGCAGGTGCAGGTGGGCGGGGTTGCATGCGTGGTAAGGCTGGCAGACGTGAGGCTGTTATTGTTTATTTATTAATAAATTTATATATTATTTTCATATACATTTTACTAATTTTCTTTCATCTTTGACACTTCTATTATAAAGGACAAATAGCAATATTAAAATATTTTCTCTAATTAATTCCCTTTAATGTGCATGAATTTCGTGCACCAGGCCACTAGTCCTATATAATAAAAGGTTGATATGCAAATCAACTGAATGGCTAAACAACTGGTCACTATGTTGCACACTGACCACCAGGGTGCAGATGCTTAACTCAGAAGTTGCCCCCTGGTGGTCAGTGCGCTCCCAAAGGGGGAGCACCACTCAGCCAGAAGCTGGGCTCACGACTGGTGAGCACAACGGCAGAGGCAGGAGCCTGTCCCGCCTCTGCGGCAGCACTAAGGGAAGTGGGCCTAAGCTGTCAGTCAGACAACCCATGAAGGCTCCCAGACTGTGAGAGGGTGCGGGCCGGGCTGAAGGACCCCCCCCTCCAAAAAAAAAGTGCACAAATTTTGTGCATCGAGTTTTTAGTTGGTGTATAAAAATGCAACTGCTTTCAGGATATTTATTCTGTATCCTGCTACTTTACTGAATTCAGTTATCAGCTCTCGTTTTTTTTTTTTTAAATATATTTTATTGATTTTTTACAGAGAGGAAGGGAGAGAGATAGAGAGTTAGAAACATCGATGAGAGAAACATCGATCAGCTGCCTCCTACACACCCCCTCCTGGGGATGTGCCTGCAACCAAGGTACATGCCCTTGACCGGAATCGAACCTGGGACCTTTCAGTCCGCAGGCCAATGCTCTATCCACTGAGCCAAACCAGTCAGGGCAGCTCTCGTTTTTTTTAAGTGTAATCCTTAGAGTTCTGTATACACAATAGCATGTCATCTACAAATAATTCCAGTTTTACGTCTTCCTTTCAAATTTGAATGCTTTTTTTTTTAATTGTCACCTGAGGATATGTTTTATTCTATTTTTTGAGAGAGGAAGAAAGAGAGAGAGAGAGAGAGATCAGTGTGAGAGAGAAACATCAATTGATTTACTCCAGTATGCTCCCCAACCAGGAATTGATCCCATAACCTAAGTATGTGCCCTAACTGGGAATTAAACCCTTGACCCTTTGGTGTACAGGGCAAACTGATCAGGGTGGGGGGTCCCACTGGGATGCCTGGCCAGCCTGGGTGAGGGGCTGATGGCTGTTTGTAGGCTGCCCAAGCCCCCCAGTGGGGACACTCACTTCATGGGGGTGTGGCCAGCCTGGGTGAGGGGCTGATGGCCGTTTTCAGACTGGTCACACCTTCCCGGGACCCAAGCTCCCAACCTCTCCTTTTTCTCCTCTTTTTCCCCTCTGGTATTTATTTATCTCCTATAATTGAAACTTTGTAGCCTTGAGCCGAGCCGAGGGCCAGCCAAAGCATGCTGAAGTTTGGCTTCCTCCATCGCTGGGGGCAACCCAAGCCTCCTGCTTGCTCCAGCTCCATGGCTGCTGCCATCTTAGTTGGGTTAATTTGCATAGTTGCTCCTGATTGGCTGGTGGGTGGGGCTTGTGGGCATGGCTTGAGTGTAGTGGAGGGATGGTTAATTTGCATGTTTCTCTTTTATTATATAGGATATAGGATTTCAGCAGTTTGAATGAGTCTAGGTTTGTTTGTACTTAATACTGTTGGGGATTTTTTGAGCTTCTTAGACCTGTAGTTTGATGAAAGCTTTGGAGAATTCTTGGCCATTCTTTTTTTCTAATCCTCACCTGAGGATATATTTTTATTGATTTTTTTTAAGAGAAAGAAAGGAGGAGAAGGAGAAGAGAGGGAGAGAGGGGGAGGGGAGAGAGAGAGAGAGAGAGAGAGAGAGAGAGAGAGAGAGAGAGAGATATGAGAGAAAAACATCAATCAGTTGCTTTTTGTACATGCCTTGACCAAGGATCGAACCCACAATCCAGGTATGTGGCCTATCCAGAAATCAAACCCACCACCTTTTTTGGTGTGTGGGATGACACTCCAACCAACTAAGCCATCCAACCAAGGCTTGGCCATTATTTCTTTCCCCCCAATATATATTTCTTCTTTTTCTAGGGTTCCAATTATATATATGCTAGGCCATTTGATATTATTCCATAGTTCTTAGATTCTTTGTTCCTTTCACCTCCCAGAATTCTGTTGACCTACTTTTAAGATCACTGATGTTGTTTCCTTAGTTGTGTTGAATTGCTGATGAGCCTGTTAAGGCATCCTTTATCCATAGAAACAGAAAGTAGATTGGTGGTTGGTGATATAGGAAATTATGGGCAGTAACTGCAAATGAGTACAGGATTTTTTTTAGGGTAATGAAAATGTTCTAAAATACATTGTGGTGATAGCTGTACAACCCTGTGACTCTACTTACAAAACTGTACACTTTAAATGGGTGAATTATATGGTATAGGAGTTATATCTCGATAAAGCTGTTATTAAACAGATACCTTCATGCTTTAGGTTCAGGCTACATAAATAAAAATCTGTCAGGAATCAGGGAGGAACAAGATATCTTACTGATAGTGCTGAAGGACACACAGAACAAAAATTAATTCTGAAGGAAATGCTACCATAACTGAAGATGGTAGAAGGATAGACATTATATGTATTACTGTTTTCTGTATTGTATATGTGGTTCTAAGTGTTGAAAACTGACCTCTACTAAGTGGTCTTAGCTAGTTCCTATCTGTATCCTTACATGCATTCTGTTAATTTGTATAGATCGAATGTGTTTTATGATTATTAGCCTTATAGATAGAAACATCCCCTTATTGCTTTGAATTCTCTCCAGTGTTCATGCTCCCCTCTACTATGTAACTTCCCTGGACTGCCTGACTTCACTTGCTGGTGTTTTTTGATAGTATTACTCTTGGACTTTTATGACTTGAGAGTCTTTGTTATAAAACAACCTTCATTCAGGGCCTATGGAGAGTTCTCTAAAGTGAGAATTTTAGGATTATTTCCCTGCAGGGGATTCATTTAGAAATCCACAAGAATCACATGATGTTCTAGGAGATGCTCCCCTCTGCAGGGAAGGTGCACATGCCCCTGGCGTGTTGAATGTTCTCAGACACTCAGAGGTCCTCGAGGGGGTTTTATTATTCCTGCTGTGGAAAAATCCAAGAAGTACATTAAGTAGAAAAGCAAAGCATGGGACATTGTATATAATATACTATCGTTTGTATTTAAGATGAAGTGGGGATGAAAACATACAGGAATGTTTATAACATGTATCTAGAAGACACAGGTTATATTACTAGCTGCCTCTGAGGAAGGGAAGTTGGAGCTGGGTAGCCGGGAGCAGGGCGGGTGAAACACTTTCACTGCATATCCCTGTGTATCATTTGAATTTCGAACCATGTAAGTACACTGAGTGGCCAGATTATTATGACCACCCCATCAATAATTCATTGACACTTCCAAAAATACTGAATATTGAAAACTTTCTAAGCAAATACTCTCAAGGTTTTATTATTATTATTATTACTTGCATAACTAATTCACTTCATTGTACTGATGGGGTGGTCATAATAATCTGGCTGGCCATAATAATCTGGCCACTCAGTGTATATTGGCTACTCAAAGAGAAATGCTAGTTAAATTAAGAACAAAATTCTTCTAGGATGGTTAATCAAACCGGAGACTTCGATTGGGCTCTGATAATTTACTCTTCACCTCAATTACTCTTTGCCCCAATTTCTCCTCATGGAGGTCTTTCCTCTTTAGGCCCTTCGTCTCTGATCATTTGCTGGCCACATTCCCCTCCTTCTCAGAGTCTAATAGAAACAGAGGTTGAGGCAGCATGTGTAAAACACTTTATGACTGATTGCCATATTTAGCCCCAACCTATCTAGACCACTGGTTCTCAAACTTGATCCAGCTTCAGAATTACCTGGAGGGCTTGTTACAACAGATCACAGGACGCCACTCTCAGAGTTTCTGTTCCACAGGTTTGGAGTAATTCTAACATGTTTCCAGGTGATGCTAGTGGGACCACACTTTGAGAACCACTGCTCTAGACAAACATAGTTCTTCCTGTGATGTGTGGATGTGCAGTTCTGGTGTCCCGGCTGTGTGTCCTCATTTACATTTGTGAAGAAATAAAAACAGGAAAGGTCACTTCCTTTCCACCAGCTTACCTATAGCTCACCAGAGTCCAGTTCTCTGTCTAGCCAACAATACCCAGTCAGGCTCCAACCCCTCATAGTGATATGCATGCCACTACCAGCAGGACTGGCACATCAGAAGCTTGGCATTTCCCGTCATCTCCCAGAACAGACATTCTTGTGGTCACTTCTGTCCACTCCCTGTGAAGACTTAATTGGTATTAAAGAGCAGGCATTAGAAGAACCATGCTAATTACTAATTCCTCTTCCATTGTTTCTCAATGGGGGCACTATTAGCATTTTTAGACACACTAGGGGCCTGGTGCACAAAATTCGTGCACGGGGGGCCGGGAGGATGGTCCCTCAGCCCGACCTGCACCCACTCCAATGTGGAGTTCTTGGGGACTCTCACAATCCAGGACCTCTGGTTCTTAACCACTAACCTGCCTGCCTGCCCTAACCACTCTGCCTGCCTGCCTGCCAGATTCCCCTAACTGCCCTCCCCTGCTGGCCTGGTCACCCCTATTAACTTTCTTTTTTAATCTTATCCCCATCACGCACAATTGTATTTGACTTCCTTATTGGCTTCTTCCTCTCACACAATTTTTCTCCTTTATGTAACACTTTTCCTACTGACTCATCAGTTATAAGCTTTTCTTTCCTCCTTATTTCCTACTTCCATAATCATTCTTCCCATTTTTCTACTACCCTCCTTCCCTTCCCACATTCCTTCTTTCCTTTATCTTTACCCCGCCCACCCTCCCCTTTTCCTTCCTTCCCACTTAATTTTTTTCTTCACTTCCTCCCTCTGACCTGCTTTGCTCCCTCCCCCATTCCTTCCTTCTTCCCATTCTCCTTTTAAGCTCTACCAGCTCCCCCTTTATAACTTTTCTTCCCTCCCTCTTTTTCTCTCATCCTACCTTTGCCATACATTCTTCTCTACTTACTTCCACTGTTTTAATACCTATCTATCTACCTGC
>PVJC01049770.1:0-12044 GCA_004026665.1 Murina feae
GGCTGGAACTAGGGCAAGCCTCTGCTTCGAGTTCACTCCATCCACATGCAAACCCTGTAATAGCAAGTGACGGGATGTGGCTCAAGTGCCAGATGGCGATTTCATCTCTGAAATGCTGCAATCAGGTTACGTCGGGAGTGGGCTGCTTAATTAAAGTCCTGGGCAGATGCTGCAAACCACTGCTTGCCTCTCTCTTCAGGGTAGGCTGTATGTACTTATTTAAACCCTATAGCCAGGTTGATGGCTTTTCCTCCCCACAGACAGGCTCTCTTGTCCCAGGTGAGGCCTTGTCCTCTGGCCGCACAGTGGCCGAGTGGCTGACAGCTGTGAAGTGGAGCGCAGTGCTGTCCTGACTACTTGGACTGGCCGATGAAGCCAGCCAACTGCCACGGTATCTCTCAGAGCAAGACCCAAACTCCTCTCACCTGCCCTCCCTCAGCATTTACCCAGCATTGGTAGATGCTGAGGGGTTTTGAGCAGTAAATGCAGACACTGAAAAAAGAAAAAAGTCTTTAATCACTAACAGTGGCTCCCACCTAAGAAACTAGTAAAAGAAGAAAAGAATAAACCCAATGCAAGGGGAAGAAAGGAAATTTAAAAAAAAGAAGAAAGAAAGCAATGAAATTAAAAACAGAAAAATGAGAAAAATCAGTGAAACAAAATGTTGGTTCTTCATCACATGATCAAATCTCAGCAAGACTGACCTTAAAAGCGACACCGATTCCTAACGTCAGGAACGAGGCTGGGGATGCAGGACAGCTGGTGCAGGCATCAAAGTGCCAACCAGAAAACCCTCCACAGAGCCCCACAGCAAAGGGGCAAATTCCTCCAAAGCAAAAACTGCCAGGACTCACTAAACATAAAACATAACTTGCTTGTCCTGGTAACTAATAATTATAAAAATTACAAGTAAAACGTATTTTCAGGCCCAAGAGGAATTCGCCAGAGAATTTAGGAAACATTCAAATAAGAATTAATACCTATTTTATACAATATCTTACAAGAAAATATAAGAGGAGTCTCATTCTAAGAGACCAGTATGCCTGGTATCAATACCTGATATGAAAAAACAGCCCATATGCAAAATCTATGGACCAATATCTCATGAACAGAAATGCAAGTCTTCTACACAGTTTTAGTAAACTAAACCCAGCAATTATACTAATAATGATGCCACATGACGAAGCAAGATTTATTCTAGGTATGCAGGGCTGTATCAACATTAGATCAATCACTGTTAATCACATGTTAACTATATCAGCAGGTTAAAGAAGAAAAAGAACATTACAATATAAATTGAAGGAGAAGGATGTCACAAAATTCATCTATTTGTGTTAAAACCTTTCCATATACTATCTAAACTAATAAAAGTGAAATAGTAAAATTAACCGTTTCTTCGGGACGGTAAGCCACGCCCACCAGCCAATCAGAGCGGCTGTATGCAAATTAGCTCAGCCAAGATGGTGGCGGCGGACACCAGGAGGCTTGCCTCCGGGTGTCCGCTGCCCCCATCTGTTGCCTTCCTGCCGGCAACACGAGTGGGGGGGCCGGAGGAGCGACCGCCCGCAGCCCCACACCTCCAGGCAGAAAGCAGCCTGGAAATAGGTCCGTGATCGCGGGGGCTCGGGCACACACGCCTCCGTGAGTGCCCGAGCCTCCGCGATTGATTTTAGGCGGCAGGGCAGCTGGGCCTGGGGGAGCAAGCCAGCCCAGGCCCCCAGGCTGTCCTGCAGCCTGGAAGTAGATCTGTGATCACGGGGGCACCAGCACACACGCCTCCGTGAGTGCCCGTGCCCCGTGATCGATTTCAGGCTGCAGGGCAGCCCAGGCCCCCAGGCTGCCCTGCAGCTGGAAGTAGATCCGTGATGGGGGGGGGGGAGGGCTCGGGTACAGAGGCGTGTGTGCCTGTGCTCCTGCGATCGATTTCAGGCGGCAGGGCAGCCGGGGCCTGGCGGAGCAAGCCAGCCCAGGCCCCAAGGGTGCCCTGCAGCCTGGAAGTAGATCTATGATGGGGTGGTGGCATGGGCACTCAGGGAGGGATAGCCTCCCTGAGTGCCCGTGCCCCCCCACCCCCATGGATTCCAGGCGGCTGGGCAGCCTGGGGGGGGGAGGCGGAGGATCCGAGCCAGCTCTGCCCTTGAGGCTGAGGCCTGGAAATTGGTGGGGGGCACACAGCACACAGGGAGGTGTGCCCTCCGTGTGTGCTGTGTGCCCCAATGGATTCCAGGGTCCCAAACTGTGAGAGAGCACAGGCCGGGATTAAGTACCCCCCCAACCCCTGCTGAGTGCACAAATTTTTGTGCACCGGGCCCCTAGTATCCTATATAATAAAAATAGCTAATATGCTAATTAGACTGAACAGCAGAACAATTGTCCAGATGACTTTCTGGACAATCATCCGGACAATCTTCTGGATGAAGCTGGGGCTGCAAGGGCCAAGGCAGCCAGGGCTGTGAGGGCCAAGTCCCTTGCACGAATTTCGTGCATTGGGCTTCTAATCTATATATGTAAAAGCCTAAGCGACTGTTACAACGGAATGACCAGTTGTTATGATGCTCACTGACCGCTGGGGGGCAGATGCTCAATGCAGGAGCTGCCCCCAGCCTGCAGGCCCTGATCACCTGATCGGGGGTGAGCCCCTAGGCTGGGATGGGGAACCGGGGGTGGGTGGCAGTAGACACAGCTCCTTTTCCAGGGGGGCTGAGGGCTGGCTCCCTCCTTAGGGCGGCGGCCAACCTCCTGGGTCCTTCCTCCCATCCCTCCCCCAGCAGGCAGGCCCCAATCAACCCAGGCTGGGACAGGGAACCAGGAGTGGGTGACAGTGGACACAGGCAGCGAGGGATGGAGGAGGGGGGGAGGCGGGGAACTGCACAGTGGTGGTGCACTGGCAGTGAGGGAAGGAGCAAGCAGGGAGGCAGGGAACCTGATCACCGGCCAGGACTAGGGCCCCCACCCGTGCACATATTTTGTGCACCAGACCTCTAATCTAATAAAAGAGTAAAATGCAAATTGACCCTCACTCCATTATACCCACAAGCCACACCCACTAATCAGGAGTAAGCATGCAAATTAACTCAACTAAGATGGCGGTGGCCACGGAGCTGGAGTTGCCCCGGGCAATGGAGGAAGCCAGGGTAATATGTTAATTGCGTCAGTCTGCTATATCCCAAGCCACACCTACCAGCCAATCCAGAGTGACTATATGCAAATTAACCCAACCAAGATGGCGGCCGGCAGCCACGGAGCTAGAGCAAACAGGAGGCTTCATTGCCCCGGCGATGGAGAAAGCTGCCTGCCTAGGCCGGCTGTGGCCTCTGCTCAAGGCAACAAAGTTTCAATTATAGAAGATAAATAAACCCCAGATACCTGCCTCCAGCCAGCCTCGCTGGGAGCTTGGGTCGCTGGGGGCTGTGGGCAGCCTGCAAACAGCCATCAGCCCCTCACCCAGGATGGCCCCTCCCTCATGGGGTGAGGATCTCTGCTGGTGGGCTTGGCCAGCCTGAAAATGGCCCTCAGCTCCTCACCCAGGCTGGCCAGGCACCCCATCAGGACACTCCTCCCTGAAGGGGATGTGGCTAGCCTGAAAACGGCCCTTAGCCTCTCATCCACACTGGCCAGGCACTCCAGCAGGGACCCCTACCCTTGTGGCTCTGCTCAGCCACAAGCCAGGGTGATGGTTGCCAGAACGGGTGGTGTGGGAGCCTCTCCTGCCTCCTCAGCAGCACTAATTATGTCCAACTGCAGCTTAGGCCTGCTCCCCGCTGGCAAGTGGACATCCCCCAAGGGCTCCCGGGCTGCCAGAGGTATGTCTGACTGCCAGTTTAAACCCAGGGAGCAGACCCAAGCCAGCAGGTGGACATCCCCCAAGGGGTCCCAGACTGTGAGAGGGCACAGGCCAGGCTGAGGGACCCCTCCCGTGCCGAGTGTAAAATTTTTGTGTACTGGGCCTCTAATCCTATATAATAAAAGGGTAATATGCAAATAGACTGAATGGCAGAACAGACAACCAATCAAATCATTATATGCTAATGATATGCTAAGGCTGCTCAACTGCTTGCTATGAGGTGTACTGACAAACAGGGGGCAGGAACAGGCCGACCAGTCACTATGACATGCACTGACCACCAGGGGGCAGATGTTCCAACCCATAGGTTAGCTTGCTGCGGGAGTCCTGCCAATCAGGACTGAGTAAGATGGGCCAGACACGCCCTGGAGCCCTCTCTGGCCCCAATCGTGCACTTGTGGGGTCCCTCGGTCTGGGATATGACCTCACAATCTGGGACACCTTGGGGGATGTCAGAGAGCCAGTTACAGCCCAATCCCACAGGCCACTCCCTTGGGAGGGCGCCAAACGCAGGTCTCATGACTGGTGAGTGTTGCTGTGACAGTGCGAGCCTCTCCTGATCAGGACTGATTGGGCGCAAGCCCACTGCAGGCACAGTGGGCCGGGATGAGCAGGAGCAGCAGGTAGAAGCTGCAGGTGGCATTGGACTGCAGGTTTCAGCCTGATCCCTGCAGGCCATCCAGAGGGAACACACCCATGCACAAATTCATGCACTGGGCCTCTAGTTTATATAGAAAAGGTTAAAATGTCTGAGAATTTCCATAAAATAACTTAGCAATATAGAATAGATCAATGAAGAAATGAACTTATGTGGCAAAATATTGTTATTTGTTGAATTTGTGTGGAAGTCTTTGGCTTGTATTATTCATTTAATTTTAGTGTATGTTTTAAAATTCTGTCATGTTGTGCACACACACATACATTTTTATTCTGAGTCACTTCAAAGTAAGTTGCAAATATGTTTCCACTTCACCTTTTAATGCTTGCATTTATTTCCTAAAAAAAAATAACTCTCCCATATAACTATTGTACAAAAACAAAATTTAAAAATTATGACCACTCTATAACCAACAGAACCCACTTAAATTTTTCCAATTGTTGCTTGAATAGTTTTCTTATAGATCCACAAAACCATCCAGGAGCACATATTTAGTCATTATGTCTCTTTAGTCTCCTTCTGTCTGAAACAATTGCTGTCTTTTTATTTTTCACGCTTTGATATTCTGATAACTATGAGCTATTTTCCTTCTAGAATATTCCTCAGTCTGGATCTGTTAGGCATTTGCTCATGGTTTATGTGTTTTGGATGGAGGTACCATAGGAATGATGTTTATTTCTCATTTCATCAGGACACCATGAAGTTAACTTTTTAAATTCTTGCACTCGGGGGCAGAGGGTGGCAGGGAGGGCCTACCCTGTGCCCTCTCATAGTCCGGGAGCCCTTGGGGAATGTCCAACTGACTAGTGATGCTAAGTTTTTCACTTTGCTATGACATCTGGAGTTTTTCTGCACTGGCAATTTAATTAATAATTAAATTTTACTTATTGGCAGGGGTGAGTGGGAAGAGATTAATCAAAGAACTTATATGAATATATGCATAACCCATGGACACAGGGTAAAGACCCCGGATGGGAGGAGAGGGTAGGCTGGCAGAGGTCAATGAGGGGAGAAAAGGGTACATCTGTATTACTTTCAACAGTGGTGATAAAAGATAATTTAAATGAAGTAGTAAATAACTATATAAATATCATGTAACTATCATATTCCATATCAAGCTTTCATCCACTCATTTTAACACTTGCTACCAGTTCCCCCTGAATCCATTATGACTGCGATGGTAGCTGAGTGGAGGTTTCTGTGCCTACCAGCTCATTTATATTTATTAAGCTGTGCTCTACTGTGAGGCTGAGCTCACCTCCCTTCCCCGTGTATTGACTTATATCTGTGAGGACTCATAGATTCCAATTTAACTCAATGTGTCACAATCCGTTACTATCATTGCGTATTTGAAAGCTCAGTATTTCTCAGACCCGCCAACGGGAATCCTTCAAGCCGGCTCTCACGTTCTTTTGAAAAGTCTCATCATTCTCTGAGCACTTCCTTACATTCTGCTATGGCAAGATCTTTTGGGCTCATCCCGAAATTTCCCTGGCCAGCCATGGAGGGAGGGATCACTGGTTCTTTGCTGTGAGGGTGTCATAACACTAGTCCCTCTCAGCAGACGGAGCTGGAAAAAATTCATGCCTGTACATCTCTATCTATATGTATCTTTAGTTTTTAAATATATTCTTTATTGATTTAAGAGAGGGAGAGGAGAGATAGAAACATTAATCATGAGGAAGAAGCATTGATTGCCTGCCTGCTGTATGCCCCACACCTGGGATGGAGCCCGTAACCTGAGCTTGTGCCCTGACCGGAAATCGAACCATGACCTCCTGGTTCATAGGTTGACGTTCAACCACTGAGCCATGCTGGCTGGGCTATACATACCTTTATATAAATACTAGAGGCCCAGTGCACGAAATTCATGCATGGGGGTGGTCCCTCAGCCTGGCCTGTGTCCTCCCGCAATCCAGGACCCCTAAGGGGATATTGGGCCTAAACTGGCATCCGGACATGCCCCTCGCAATCCAGGATGCTGCATGCACCAGTGACCATACTTTTCATACAGGTGAAAGGCATCTTGTTGTTGTATGGGCAGCTACATTTGCTTGCCCTGATTATAAAATGTGGTACATAACATGATCCTTCTGAGGCAGTAGTACCCATCTTATGGGTGGAAAAACTGAGGCAGAGAGAAGTTAATTGGCTTTGTCACAGTTATAAGTGTCAGAATCAGGGCTGACCACAAATGTGCAAGCCAGAGTCCATGCGTGTCATCGCTGCATCATCCTGTTTTTTCAGTTAGAGTCGCCTTGCCAGGTTTTAATTTTTAAATCTAAGAGACTGTTCCCAAAATATAGGGTAAGATCCCTAGGCCTGGAAGGTGATCAGGGCCATCTATGGGGTGATGCTGGGCAGGGAAACTGGGGGGGCCCTGCTGGCACCTGCCTTGGCTGGTGGCCTGGCGCCATTCGCTGGCCACTGGTCGCCTCCCCCTCGGGGGCAGGTGCTCAATGCAGGATGCTCCCCCAAGTCAGGGGCAGCTCCTGCGTTGAGCATCTGCCCCGTGGTAGTCAGTGTGTATCACAGTGACCGGTCATTCAGCGGTTCCGTTGGTTTGCATATTAGGGTTTTAGTTTATAGAATTAACAACCAGAGCTGAAACCTTGACCTGGGGATTCTAATTCAGTGCCACAGGTTAATCCTAGTCTTATTTATTTTCACATTTTTACTGCCTTCTGTAACTCGGTTCCTACTATATTGAAATATTAACTTACATATTATTAGAGGCCCGGTGCATAAAACTCTTGCACTTGGGGGTGGATGGATCCTTCAGCCTACCCTATGCCCTCTCGCAGTCCAGGAGCCCTCAGGGGATGTCCGACTGATGGCTTAGGCCTGCTCCCCATGGGCCTATGGAGGCAGGAGAGGCTCCTGCCACTGCCACTGAGCTCCCCACTGTGAGCCTGGTCCTGAATTAAGCATCTGCCCCTGGTGGTTAGTGTGTGTCATAGCAACTGGTCATTCTGCCATTTGGTTGATTTGCATATTAGCCTTTTATTATATAGGATTTTCTTTGTGCTTAATCTCTTGGCCAGCAAATCCACATGCACAGGCCCAGCTATGCTCCCAATACCGTCCACCCCAGGGTGCTGCCCCAATAGTGTTCTAAACATGCCCCTTCCATCCATACTAGGCCAATGGGGACCCGGCCTGTCCAGTGCAGATGGAAGAGGCATGTCTAGACCCAACCCAGGGGAAAGTGCTTGAACATTTTATAATAAAAAACAGTCTTGAACATGAAAACCACGTAGCAACTTGTAAAGGCACATTCAACCAGCTCAGTAAATTTTAGCTAAAATTAGTCATACTTTTCCATATACATATTGAATAGATGGCCCCCAAGTAGGTATTTCATTGGCCCTATTTTCTGAAAAGTGCATGTTCCATCTCTGTAATCCTTATTTTCTCCCATCAAATGTTTTGGGTTTCTTTCCCTTTTCTTTTCTCTTCTCTTCTCTTCTCTCTTTTCTTTTCTCTTTTCTTTTTTCTTTTCTTTCTTTCTTTCTTTCTTTCTTTCTTTCTTTCTTTCTTGTTTTGTTTTGTTTTGTTTTGTTTTGTTATAATTGCTGTACTTTCTGTAATTTGGGGGGTTATAATTCTTTGCTTAATTTTTTTGTACCAATTTGGGAAGAAGGTTTTTAGAAAATCTGCTAGCAGCTAGCTGGACTTAATTTTATGTTAGAATGTATTTTCTCAAGTACATATTTTGACTTTATTATCTTAATTGTCTGTCATGAACAGAACCCATCGTTTTGGGTTTTTGCAGCGCACAGGCCTTCCCGATGCCCACTCTTGCCCAGTTTGTTTACTTGCATCTAAGTTTACACACCCAGCTTACGATTAGGCAACATTTGTTTCGTTAAAAAAATAAAAATAAGCAAAACCATGCTTTTATTTGATCTTTAAGGCCAGCTTTCTGTCCTGTGCTTCAATACAGTGATTATATTTACAATGGTCCTCTTAACTCACCTCTCTATACTTGATGATGTTTTTGTTACTTACTCTCAGACACTCATTTTCTAATTTCGACTAATTTGTGAATTACATGGCCAGTGGAAGAAGAATGGCTTCCTTTGTATTATTCCTCAGAAGACTCTCCTTTGAAGAGTCTTCGAATGATGTCTTCAAAATTATGGAATGAACAAAAATTTGTTTAAAACCAGCAACTAGGGATTCATTAAGGGCTGCTGTATTTTGTGGAGCTGACGGCCCATCGCTGTGGCGTTGCTAAAGCGATTCTGCAAGAATAAGGTAGTTGATGCTGTAACTTCTTAGCATTTCCCTTCTTAGAACTCTCCCTGCAAATGGAGTGAAGGAAATTGCTTCTGAAGATACGCGCTAATGTGGTGTCAGCTATTAAGGATGATGCAGTGTTTGGCAACTTAATATTCCTCCCACGGTCCACCACCACCTAATGGCATAGATCTTGTGATTAAAATGTTTACAAATAGGTATCTTTGAAGGTTGTTTTCACGAATATCTTGGAGAGTAAAAGTCAATAAATCTCTGCACTGCTCTGAGAGTGTTATTTAACTAATTGGCTAAGTTGCCAAGTTTTACAAAGCAATTTTAGACCATTAGATTTACAATGCATCAGAGCCGATCTCTATTTAAATTTCCCATTACAAAATAAATGTTTACAAACCAATGCCCGGACCTGAAATAAGGCGGATAGTCCAACTGGCAGAGCAAGAAGAGCTACTTAAGGAAAGACTCTAAGTTCTACTGGAGAGTGTTCCCTAAGTGACATCTTGGGTCATATATCATGGGCGCTGCACACACTACTCATGTATGTGCCTTTCTCATTCGGGTCTTAAGTTCCTGGGTGTTTTGAAAGCAGTGAGTTACACAGGCTTTAGAAAGACGCCAGCGACATGAAAGCACGTGTAAGACAGGCTATTTCAAAACATGCGACTGCTCTGGCAAACTCTCCACCAGCACACTGATTGGCCATAAATTATGCCTGACCGGTGTGGGCTGAGAATACACACTATGGCCCTGGCTGGTGTTGCTCAGTGGTTTGGAGGGCTGCCCGTACATCTGAAGTGACAGGTTCGGTTCCCAGTCAGGGCACATAGGTAATTTCCACCATGTGCTAAATTGCTGATGTAATTTTTGTAAGCTACCACATCTAGAAGGAGTTACTCTTCCTGGTCCATATTCAAATGACATGCTCCTAGGTAGGAGCCTCATGTGCTCTCTCTTCCCCCACCGAGCCCTCATCAATCTTATAAGTAACTGACAACAGGTCCTTAATTTAGCCCCTGCTCCCTTCTGTGGCCCACACTTACCTCTGGCTTCTGTCAAGGTGCTGTTCGGGGCCTTTATAACATTCCTAGGCTTTCGACCGCCCTCCTCCTCCCTGGTTCCCAGTCACGTGGAGAGAGCCCGAGCCCCTCACGAGCCAGCAGCGGCCTCCCTCCACTTGGAACTGTCAGAGTGCCCTGCGTGGGCTCAGCTCTGAACCCCCTCCCAGAACAGGTGCTCTGACGCTCAGCACGTCTCCCCTTCCTAGTGAGCTCAGGCTGCATTTTTGAACATGGCTCAAGGACCCGGTCACCACTGTCCCTGTCCGTCCTCTGGACAAGTCCGAGTCCCTCGCGCAGGACTCCCTTGCTCCTCTTGGTGTCCTGCTACAACAGCTGGGGCTACTGTGTCACCGGCCTTAGTTTCCCCAGGTATGTGGACTCCTGGAGGGAGAGCCCCAGCCTTGCTCTCAGGGGGCCCCTCCACAACCTGCTGGCTCCTGCCCGTCCCTCATAGCTCTGGCCACCACGCAGGAGAAAGCCACCTCGTGGGCTTCGGTTCATGTGACGAGGAAGTGGGTGGACAACAGAGGAAAAGAGGTGTCATCCTGTGCCTTGGTGCCTACCTGCCCTGCAGTTCTGCGGAGCCTTCAGCAAGGAAGGTCAGATTATGCCGAATAAGTCGCAAGTGCGCGAGGCACGTTCTCAGAGCGAATTCAACCTGCGCCCCAGCGCCCCCCAGGTTTCAGGGTGAAGACGCTGACGCTGCAGGCAAGTGATAAGCAATATGAATGTGGACACAGGAGTGAGTTCTGCTCACGTCAGCACCGGGTCCTTCATGGAGTCAAGGCCACTTTGGGAAAACGACATTTTACACTGTGGCAGCAGTTTCAGAGAGTAGTGTGTTATGTTATTAACTCATATTGTATTCATCCCTGCTGTTCTACAAACGTATGGTTATTAGATTTAGAATAATATCAGCATAAATGCAACCTCAAGGAACATGAAAATTCACAGGAAGCTCAGTGGCAGCTGGAAGTATGTGGGTATGGCTCACAGAGGCCTCCCAGGTAGCCCCCAGGAACCAGCCGCGAATGGCGGGTGAGGACGACAGGGCAGTGGCACTGTTTATGGGGCAGTAACATTATGGGCGCTAAGAAGCAATCACACTTCAACGGCCATTAGAACACACCTTTCCCTGCTTCTCCTACATTCCGAGCTTCAATCTGTGATACTAGGGACGCCAGGATTATTTTCTTGCTCTCCTGACCCTCTTGTAGGTCCTGGCCAAGAGCGATTGCTCAGAGGTAAGAACTCAGAAAGGATGTCTTACCTTCTGCCTCAGAACTCCAATCACTCCAGCACTGCACCCTTGCCCACGGCCCGCAGATTCTCAGCAGTGAGACGGCATTAGCTTGCACGCACCGAGAGCCTGGCCCTTCTCCACCGCGAAAGCCCTTCGGAGGAATCCCAGGAGGATACCTAGGCCTCTGGAGGCAGCCTGACTTACTGTTTCAGTGAAGGAACGGGATTATGTTTGAGAAAAATAAGTATTGTGCCCCTTCTGCTATCATTTTTACTCAGCAAGAGGGACTATGCGCAGGGACATCTTTGAAATTATTGAAACGTCATGCTTGGCCGAGTCAGTCTCCAAGGTTCTCCCATCAAAAGTCAGATGCCGAGGAACCAGGATGGCGGCATGAGGTTTATACCTAAATGCGCAGCCTCCACAACTATATTTTTAAATACAACTATACAGATAAACGGCCATCCTCCAGAACCAAGGGAGAGGAGGCTTTACAACCAGAAGGCAAGAGAAGGAGTGCTTTGAGACTGAGTGGAAGCTCCCTGCGCCAAAACTGAAAGGTACCGAGGGACACGGGGAACGGAGGCAGCGCGGAGGCGCGGGTGAAGGGGAGTGGCGGCTGCGCTCGGTCGGGTTCCCGGCTAGAGAGGAGATTGTGGACTCCCGGGGTCGCAAAGAGTGCGGCGCAGGCTGCAGGCCAGCAGGGCTGAAGACTAGCGATTTTCTGCCAGTGCTGTTCGCAGGAGTCACTGGCGCAGAGATTTGGGGAATGAGAGGCACGCAGACTCAGCCGCGGAAAAGCAGCCATTGTGGGTTGCTCCGCCCTGTGACTCTGAGACCCCGCCCCACCCCACCTACAACCCCGCCCAAGCTGTGTGCCTGCCAGCCTGCAGCCGGGGCAGAACTCCAAAAGATCCAAACCCCAAACAACAAGGAGAAAAGCCCGCAGATCATTTTCTCCCAGTGATACCTCCCAGTGAT
>PVJC01049771.1:0-12048 GCA_004026665.1 Murina feae
CTTCTTCCACTGCACCTGTCTCAGGAGACGCAGCTGAGTGCCGTGCCCAGCCTGCGCCTGGGTCTCCTGGGACTCCCAGGGCCCGGGTCTGGTACAATGTCCCTCCTTAAGCCCCGAGTTCACCTCTCCCAGCAGGATTCCGCCTCACCTGGTCGCAGGCTGTTTCCCAGCTCCACCTCCTCTGCTGGCGCGGGCTGGAAACTACTCGCCCTAGCTGCTCACTCCCTCCGCTCCTGGACAGGCACTGGACATGGCTGCCTATACTGCCGCCATTTTTCCTTCTCTCCGAGACTTGTTTTGTTACCTAACATGTGATCTATTCTGGAAAATGTGCACTTGAAAAGAATGTATAGTCATTCTGCTGCTTGGGGTAAAATGTCCTAAAAATATCAACTAAGACCAGCTGGTCTAATGTGTTATTTAAAGCCACTAATTCCTTTTTGAATTTCTGACTGATTGATCTATCCATTGATGTCAATGGGGTGTTAAAGTCCCCTCCTATTACTGGATTACTGTTGATATCTTCCTTAATGTCTGTCAATATTTGCTTTATATACTCAGGTACTCCCACATTGGATATAGATAGTTACAAGAATTTTGTCCTCTTGTTGGATTGATCCCTTTATCATCATGAAATGCCTTAGTCACTTGTTACAACCCTTGGTTTAAAGTCTATTTTGTCTGACATAAGTATTGCTACCCCATTTTTTTTCATTTCCTTTCCATTTTTATGAAATACCTTTTCTCCCCACCCCTTTATCTTTAGTCTGTGTGTATCTTTCAATCTAAAGTGGGTTTCCTATAGACAATAGACTGTGGGTCATTTTTTATCCATTGAGCCACCCTCTCTCTTTGATTGGAGCATTTAGTCCATTTACATTTAGAGTAATTATTGATAGCTACATAGTTATTGCCATTTTATTCATTGGTTTCTAATTGTTGTTGCTGTTCTTCCCAGTTTGTTTTTATTCCCTTGCTTTATCTCTTGCATGTTGTTGACTTTTGATAGTGTCATACTTGGATTTCTTTATTATTTTTTATATCTCTTGTCAATTTTAGGTTTGTGGTTAGTATGTGCTATACCAGGCTATGTTTGTCGCAGGCTAGGAGTCTATTTTAAGTTGACAGTCACTTAAGATCAAACACATTCTAGAATCACTACAATTTTTACTCATCCTCTCTACATTTATGTTTTTGTCATTACTTTTAGTTCTTCTGTGTCTCCTAATATATTGTTGTAATTATACATGATCTTCCTACGTTTACCTTTTAACCTTTGTGCTAGCTGTATAGTTGATCGTTCCACTGCTTTTACTTTGTCAGCTTTGTCTTTCCTGTATTTTCTTTTTTAAAATTTGTATTTTATCCTCATCTGAGGACATGTTTTTGTTGTTTTGTTTGTGGGGTGTTTTCTTTTCTTTTAGAGTGAGAAGGAGAGAGAGAAACATCAATTGGTTGCCTCCTGAACAGGCCTAGGTTTGAACCCACAACCTAGTGCTAGTATGTGCCCTGACTGGGAATCAAACCCATGACCTTTTGTTGCATGGGACATCACTCTAACCAACTGAGTCATACCAGCCAGGGCTTCCCTATATTTTCTTATTCATATTTTTTATCTTTTCTTTTCTCCTTAAAGAAGTCCCATTATCCCAGCCAGTGTGGCTACGGAAGAAATCGGCTCAGGAAAAAAATAGGCAATAGGCAGGCTCAATTAAGGGAAAACTGACTTTTGTCAGGGGAGATTCTAGCCTAAGACATGACTACCTGCCAAGAACTGCGTTTGCTTCGCGTTTTAATTTCAGACCATCCTATGTGGTTACTTCAAGTCTCAGAGTTTGTAGGGCCTCCAGAAAGGCCTCCCCTGAGCTTGTCAGCTTTAGATGTGTCCCCGTTTTGTCCACATAATGTACAAATACGCTTTCTATAACGCAACAGTGAGAGCTATTTAAACCTGGTATGTATTCCTCTTTGCCTTTTTTGCTAGTAAATTGCAGAGCTAAATATTGTGTGTTGTTTAAGTTCTTCATTGGCCAGCATTATTTCATTTCCTGTTCTCATTATTTCTTGCTAATTTTAAGTATATGCGTAAGAGTCACACAGCTTGGATTCAGATCCCTCCTCTACTATTAACTAGTTGGGTGGTCTTGGAATGTATTTAAACCCTCTGAGCCTCAGTTTTCTTAATTATAAAATGGAGATAATGACAGGACCTACCCTGGAGAGCTCCCTCCTGGGAGCACACCTGAGCCTTTCCGCTCCCCTTCCCCCCTTCCTCTTCCTCCCCCCAGGCTGGTCCTCCTTGCCCCTTTCTCCTAAGTTCAAAGTGTCCTTTTCTTTGCCTCTATAACTTGTTTCTGGAGCCCATTTCTTCTATTGCTAATTTTTTTTTTTTTACCTCTGTGACTTTCGAAATAATTTTTCTCTTATAGTTTGTGGAGAGGGGGAAGGACCTATCCTATGGGATTGTTGGGACATCATTGAAATTCTCTTGGTAACATAAAGGGCTTAGCACAGTGGTTCTCAACCTTCCTATCGCCACAACCCTTTAATACAGTTCCTCATGTTGTGGTGACCCCCAACCATAAAATTGTTTTCATTGCTACCTCATAACTGTAATGTTGCTACTGTTATGAATTGTAATGTAAACATCTGATATGCAGGATGTATTTAGGCGACCCCTGTGAAAGGTTGTTTGACCCCCAAAGGGGTCGCGACTCACAGGTTGAGAACCGCTGGCTTAGCACTGCATGCTGCATTATAAAAGTCTAAAAAAGGTTAACTATTACTAATATTAATTGGAGTTAGTTAGTGGACAGAGACAGGGCTCACAGCAGTCTGCCTCAGGCAGGCCAGTAGTATGTGAGTTCATGACTCCCTGCAGGAAAGATTTCACAACACAAGACCAGGTATTTCAAGAGTATGTTTATTAACAGTGGGGATAGTGAAACAGGAAGGGCTTAGGATAGAAGAAGCAACAGGAGAGACCTAGGTGGTCTGCTTTGGCCTCTGGAAATGTTATAGGAAAGAAATGTGCTGAGGCAGGGCTACTTTGGCTTACAGTAAAGGGGCCTTGGAGACAGATTCAGGGGTTAGCCCGGGATGAGATGCCACTGCCCATTGCTCCCTGGTTGGGGGCCCCTTAGAGTTTAGGAGTTCCTGTGGGGAATGAAGAGGGTGAAGGGAGAGGCACAGGCACACACCCTGTGATCTGGGTCCTTGTCTTGAGGGTTTTAAAGGCTGGGAGTTTAGGGGAATTCTTAGAGAAGGATCTTAATAGAATATTCATCTGCTTTTCCAGGTGTATCCTTTCAGGGTCATGGTCTCCACTGATTGGTCAATGCCAGGGAAGGGGGTCATTAATTGGCTGGTCCTGGCTTGGGCCACTTGTTTTACTGCTTCTCTGGGCCCAGAATTGAAATAAAACTGAGACCTCGATATAATCTCTATGGAGGAAAGGTCAGGTATCTAAACCACATGACCAACTATAGGAAACATCATTAACTGAGCATCAGTTGAGAAACTGAATTATCTTAGTAACTCAGAAAGTATCACGCTCACTACAGATACAAAAATCACCAAATTTGCATTTGCTAATGGATGTGTATTTATAAAGGAGCCCTGTCCAGTGAGAACAAGCTAATTATCTATTTGGGAAGTGGATGTGAATTAGAATTGCTTGATGATCATAGACTCAAAACCAGGAAACATAGGGATTTGAGTGAGACATATTACCTAGGCCCGAGGAAGTCCCATGAAATGGGCCTGTCCTATAAGAGAAAACACCTTTCTAGAGACCAGTTGTTCCCATCCCCCAAACCCCATGTGCCTCTCCCTGGAACAGTACAACGTGTACCCTAGTAATACTTGTCTCTCTGAACCTCAGTTTTTTTGATAACTGTCCAGTGTACATCTAATTACACTACTTTTTCTCATTAAGCCACATTGTAGTGGGCATGGGACATATTCTCTTTCCTCATCTAATAGTCAATAATTAACCAAACTGAATTTCCAGGCTGCCCCACTTTCACTGATTCCAAGTGGTATTCCATGGTGTTTAAAAATGGGGGACTAGAATTCAGGAAAGAGGCAGTCTAGATGTATGGATTTGATCACCCCTGAGTAAAAGAACTAAAACTATGGTAAGTGATAGAATTTCTAAAGAGCGAATAGTTAAAAAAAAGAGGGGGGGAGGGGTGATATCCACATGCAAAAGAATGAAGTTGGACCTTACACCATTTATAAAACATAATTTAAATGGACTTAAACAGAACTATAAACGTCTTAGAAGAAAATGGGGGGAAATTTTATGATATTGGATGGCAATAATTTCTTATGTACAACAAACACAAAGGCTGAAAAAATAAAAATAGATAAGTTGAACTACAACAAAATTTAAAACATCTGTGCATCAAAAGATACAATCAACAGAGTGAAAAGACAACGTATGGAATAGGAGAAAATATTTGCAAATCATCTACTCTAATAATAGCGTAATATTGAAATTGATGGTTTCTTCGGGAAGCCTAAGCCACACCCACCAGCCAATCAGAGTGGCTGTATGCAAATTAACCCAGTCAAGATGACTGGCACAGGGTGCCTCACCACCGGCCCAAGCCACCTTTCTTCCGCTCACCGGTCTCCCCAAGGGGACTGAGGAGCAGGGCAAGGGTACTGAGGAGCATGGCAAGGGTACTGAGGAGCAGAGCAAGGGGACTGAGGAGTGGGAGAAAGGCGGCTTGGGCCCGTGGAGAGGCCCCCTGGCACCTGCCTCACTGCCTGCCTAGGCCAGGCTTGCTGGTCCCCTTGCGGGGAATCACAGAGTGGGAGAAAGGCGGCCCGGGCCAGCAGCAAGGCCACTGGGTGCCCGCCGCCTGGCTGGCTGGCTCCCCAGTCCCCTTGCATGGATTGGGGAGCAGGGAAAGGCTGGCCTGACCACGAGACAGTGAACAGGCGGGGTTTTCCCAGCTTTCTGGTGGCTGGAGGAAGATGGGGAGTAGGCAAGCTTGGCAGGCAGGCAGTACCCAGCCCTGGCCACAGCTCAAAAAAGAGAACAACATGCAGGGGATGGCAGGAGTCTGAGAGATCAACACAGAGGGGTGCCTGCTCCAAGCCTCCATAGTGTGCCTGGGGGCAGGCCCCCAGCAGATAGACACACACAGGATGACTGCTCTGAGCCTCAGATGCGGGTGGGGACAGGCCCCCAGTGGTGCCACACACACAGACACACACACACAAAAGGTGCCTGCCAGACTGGGGCCATCATAGCACATCCACTGAGGGGTTCTGAACTGTGAGTGGGGTTAGGCTGGGACCCGCCCCCTCACCCCATGCATGAATTTTGTGCACCAGGCCCCTAGTCTAATCTATTAAAAGAGTAAAATGCAAATTGACCCTCACTCTGTTACACCTAAGCCATGCCCACCAGCCAAGCCATGCTCACCAGCCAATCACAAGTCTGTATGCAAATTAACCCAGCCAAAATGGCGGCCGGCAGCCTTGAACCTAGAGCAAACAGGAGGCTTCTGTTGCCCCAGCAATGGAGGAAACTGCCTGCGTAGGCCATCTGGGCCTCTGCTCAAGGCAACAATGTTTCAATTATAGAAGCCACGGAGCTGAAGCAAACAGGAGGCTTCGTTGCCTGACTAGGCCTCCACTCAAGGCAGCAAAGTTTCAATTATAGAAGATAAATAAACCCCAGAAACCTAATTCTAGCCAGCCATGCTGGAACATTGGGTCAATGAGAGCTGTGGGCAGCCTAAAAACGGCCCTTAGCCTCTCAGCCCCTCATCCAGACTTTCCAGGCGCCCTAGTAGGGACCTGAACCCTGAAGGGTCTGTGGGCAGCCTGAAAATGGCCCTCAGCCCCTCACCCAGGCTTGCCACACCCCTATGGGGTTTAGGGTCTCCACTGGGGGGCTTGGCCAGCCTGCAAACAGGCATCAGCCCCTCACCCAGGCTGGCCAGGCACACCAGCAGGTGGACATTCCCCAAGGGGTCCCAGACTGCGAAAGGGCACAGACCAGCTGAGGGACTCCCAAGTGCACAAATTTTTGTGCACCGGGCTCCTAGTTTAATCTAATAAAAGAGAAAAATGCAAATTGGCCACACCTCTGCTATACCCCAAACCACACCCACCAGCCAATCAGAGTGACTATATGCAAGTTAATCCAACCAAGATGGCGGATGGCAGCCAGGGAGCTGGAGCAAGCAGGAAGCTTGGTTTCCCTGGTGATGGAGGAAGCCAAGCTTCCTGCCTGCCCTGGCTAGCTGTGGCCTCCACTCAAGGCAACAAAGTTTCAATTATAGAAGATAAATAAATCCCAGATACTTGCTTCTCACCAACCTTGCTGGGAGCTTGGGTCACTGGGGGCAGTGGTCAGCCTGCAAAACAGCCATCAGCCCCTCACCCTCATGGAGTGAGATTGCCTGCTGGAGGGCTCGGCCAGCCTTCAAACAACCATCATTTCTTCACCCAGACTGACCAGGCACTCCAGCAGGGACCCTCACCCTGAAGGGGATATGGCCAGCTTGAAAACGCCCCTCAGCCCCTCACTCAGGCTGGTCAGGCACCCAAGCGGGACCTCCAACCTGATCCTGGACACTCTTCAGGGCAAACCAGCCAACCACCACCCATGCACCAGGCCTTTAACCTATATAATACAAGGGTAATATGCAAATTGACCCTAATAGCAGAATGACTAGGAATGACTGGTCACTATGACACACACTAACCATCAGGGGGCAGACACTTAATGCAGGAGCTGCCCCCTGGTGATCAGTGAGCTCCCACAGGGGGAGCTCTGCTCAGCCACAAGCCAGGCTGACGGCTGCCAGTACAGCAGTGGTGGTGGGAGCCTCTCCTGCCACCTCATCAGCGCTAAGGATGTCCAACTTCAGCTTAGGTCGGCTCCCCACTGGCGAGTGGACATCCTGTGAGGTCTCCCAGGCTGCCAGAGGGATGTGTGACTGCCAGGTTAGGCGGGATTCCCTGGGGAATGGGCCTAATCCAGCAGGTGGACATCCCCTGAGGGGTCCCAGACAGTGAAGGGCACAGACTCGGCTGAGGGACCCACCCGAGTGCACAAATATTTGTGCACCAGGTCTCTAGTTTACACCAATAAAAGATAAACATGCAAATTGGTATCACTCCACTACACCCAAGCCACGCCCACCAGCCAATCAGAGTGACTATATGCAAATTAACCCAACCAAGATGGCGGTTGGCAGCCACAGAGCTGGAGCAAGCAGGAGGCTTGGATGCCCCGGCGATAGAGATAGCCAAGCTTCCAGCCTGCCCTGGCCAGCTGTGGCCTCTGCTCAATGCAACGAAGTTTCAATTATAGAAGATAAATAAATCCCAGATACCTGCTTCCAGCCAGCCTCCCAGCCATCAGTCCCTCACCAGGCTGGCCACATTCTCATGGGGTGAAAGTTCCCACTGGTGGGCTTGACCAGCCTGCAAACAGACACCAGCCACTCAGCCAGACTGGCCAGGCACCCCAGCACAATCCCCCCCCCACACACACTGAAGGGGGTGTGACCAGCCTGCAAATAGCTCTCAGCCCCTCATGCAGGCTGGCCAGGCACCCAGTGGGGACCCCTTTCTGAAGAGGGTGTGGCCAGCTTGAAAACGGCCCTCAGCCCCTCACCAGACTTGCCAGGCACCCCATCAAGGACCCCCATCCTGAAGGGGCTGTGGCCAACCTGCAAACAATCATCAGCCCCTCACCCAGCCTGGCCAGGCACCCAGCAGGGACCTCCACCATGATGGGGCTGGGGCCAGCCTGCAAAAAGTCATCAGACCCTCACCCAGGATGGCCACACCCTCATGGGGTCAGGGTGCTCGCAGCAGGGCTTGGCTAGCCTGGAAACAGCCATAAGCCACTCACCCAGGCTAGCCAGGCACCCCAGTGAGAACCACACCCTGATCCAGGACACCCTTCAGGGCAAACCAGCTGCCCCCGAGTCTTGCACCAGGCCTCTATCCTATATAATAAAAGGGTAATATGCAAATGGACCCTAATACCAGAACGACTGGTCACTATGACACACACTAACTACCAGGGGGCAGACACTCAATAAAGGAGCTGCCCCCTGGTGGTCAGTGTGCTTCTACAGGGGGAGCTCTGTTCAGCCACAAGCCAGGCTGACGGTTCAGTACAGCAGTGGTGGTGGGAGCCTCTCCCACCTCCTCAGCAGCACTAAAGATGTCCAACTGCAGCTTAGGCTGGCTCCCCGCTGGCAAGTGGATATTCCCAGAAGGCTCCTGGGCTGCCACAAGAATGTCTGACTGCCAGCCGAGGCTGGATCCCCTGGGAGTGGGCTTAAGTCAGCAGGTGGACATCCCCTGAGGGATTCCAGACTGTGAGAATGCACAGGCCGGGCTAAGGGAGCCCCCTGAGTGCACAAATTTTTGTGCACCGGGCCTCTAGTATATCCAATAAAAGGCTACAACCTAGAATATATAAAGAACTTGTACAACTCAACAACAACAACAAAATCAGATAATCCAATTAAAAAATGGGCAAAGTAGGTGAATAGATAATTCTCCAGAGACCGATATACAAATGGTCAACAAGGACATAAAAAGGTGCTCAACATCACTAATCATCAGGGGAATGGAAATCAAAACCATAATGAGATACCACCTCATGCTCATTAGGATGCCTATTGAAGGAAGGAAGGAAGGAAGGAAGGAAGGAAGGAAGGAAGGAAGGAAGGAAAGAAAGAAGGAAGGAAGAAAGAAAGAAAGAAAAGAATAGAGAGGAAGAAAAACAAGGGTTAGCAAAGATGTGGAGAAATTGGAACCCTTGTGTTTGCTGGTGCGAATGTAAAATGGTGCAGCCATTATGAAAAACAGCATGGCAGTTCCCCCCCAAATTGAAAATACAATGACCCTATGATCTAGCAATCTTACTTCTGGGAATACACTCAAAAGATGTGAAAGCAGGAATTTGAGCAGATATTTGAATCTCCCTGTTTTTAGACACATTATTCACAATAACTGAATGGTGAAGGCAACCCTAGTGTCCATCAATGGATGAATGAATACACAAAGTGTGATATCTGCAAAGAGCCTCAAAACTGAAGGAAATGCTGACATGTACTAGAGTATGGACATCAATGCAGCATTAGTTAAGGTTCTTCAGATGAACCGAACCAACAGGATATACTATATCAAAACCATATATTTATGAGAGATTTATCTTAAGAAATTGGCTCATATAATTATGGAAGCTTGGTGAGTCCAAAATTTGATGGGGTAGACTGGCATGCTGGAGACTCCAGGAACAGTTGCAGTTCAAGTGCAAAGACTTTCTGCTGGCAGAATCTCCTTTTGCTCTGGGGAGATCAGTCTTTGTTCTGTTCTAGCCTTCAACTGACTGAATGAGGCCCACTCAAGTTATAGAGAACTCGTGGCCTGGTGCACCAAATTCGGTCATGGGGATGGAGAGGTTGTCCCTCAGCCCGGCCTGCACCCTCTCCAACCTGGGATATCTCTCTCACAATCTGGGACTGCTGGCCTAACCACTCGCCCGTCTGCCTGTCTGATTGCACCTAACTGCTTCTGCCTGCCAGCCTGATCACCCCCTAATCACTCCCCTGCTGGCCTGATTGACACCTAACTGCTCTCCTGCCGGCCAGATCACCCCCAACTGCCCTGGGCCCCAACTGCCCTCTCCTGCAAGCCCATCACCCCCAACTGCCCTCCCCTGCTGGCCCAATTGGCTCAACTGCCCTCCCCTGCCGTGACCCGCCTCCTTTGTTCATGGCAGCAGACGTTGGACCGACCTCCTCTGCGCTGCTTGGAGCCATGGGACCCCCAGGCTTCATTGTGCCAGTGGCTGCCAGGCCCCACCTTTGTTGTGCATAAGGCCATCGTGTGGCAACCATCATGTGGCGGCCATCGTGTGGCGACAATGTTGGGCACAAAGGCTGCCTAGGCTTTATTTATATACATAAGCTGCTCTACTGAAAGTCCACTGATTTAAATGTTACTCTGATCCAACAACACCCTCACAGAAACATTTAGAATAATGTTTGATCAAATATCTTGGCACCATAGCCCAGCCAAGTTCACACATAAAATTAACCATCACACCTGGCTAATAACTATAGCCATTTATTTAGCACTTAGATGTATCTAGTCTATAGGACTATTTTGTTTAATTCTGTAAAGCCCATGAAGAAAGTTTAAATATTCTAATTTTTATATGAGGAAACGAAGTTTCAAAAAGATTTTATCTAAAAGTTCATAAAATTTAGCAGCAATCAGAGTCATTCTGATCACTGCTAACTTCAAAGAAGTAAAATTAGTAAATTTGACCAAAGTGGGAACTAGTTCTCTGGTCTTTTCACCCCTTTCAAAGTTTTCAGAACTAAATTCCAATAGCTAAATGTTTCATGACTTTGGAAAAAAAGTATTGCCTTCTTCTTTCATGCCAGACAAACTGCTAAGCACTTTATATTCATGATCTCTTTTAATCCTTATAGCAATCTTGAAAGATTGGTTAAAATAGATAAAAAATTTTCTGTATCACATCCCTCAGATAAACAGTCTTCAGGGTAAGCTATCCAAACTGGAAAATAGTTCTAGTCTCATAACTGATCTAGGTTCTGTATGTCTTCTGGCTCTGCTATCACTTCCAATACATCACTTCCTCCTGATGGTCCAAGGCAGATGCTTAGTTTCAACTATGTTTACATTCTAGTCACCAGGAAGAGTGGTGGTACAACAATGGATGTGCCCCTGCCTTTAAGAATACTTCTTGGGTGGGGCAGGGGGTGGCGAAATGGCGGCCGTAGAGAGGCACAGGTCCTGCATCTTCTTCGGGAGCGGACCCAGTGAGCTGCTGAAGCCAGTGACACCCAACCCGAATTGGCTCAGGAGATTCAGCTGGGAGTGAGTTTTAGCCTGGGGTCTGCTGGAGAGCACGGGGCAACCGCTTGGCGCTGAGATTTCTCCCAGAGCGGTGACTCTGTGGGGGAGTCCGCGCCATCCCAAGGGGGAGAGTGCCGACACATCCAGGAGCCCTGCAGCGGAGGTGCCCCGGGACCAGCCAGGACTCTAGGAGCAGCAGAGCCCACGGAGACGCAGACTCAGAAGAGCCGCGCGACCTCCCACGAGAAAGCTGGAATTCGCTGAGATAAAGTTGCGATTTGTTCCAGGTGAGAGACCAGCGAGTGTGTGTGTGCGCGCGCGCACAGGTGCGCGAGTGGGTGCGCAGGGGAAATCTGCACCCCTCAAACCCCTCCGCCCCCCAGAGCCAGCAAAATCCACGAGGGGGAGGGGAACCCGTGGGGCTGCTGGCAGAAAGGAATTCTGAAAAAATTGGCCCATAGCTCGATTGGGTGCCAGACGGCAGCCTTGGACCCACCCTGCCAGTGTCCTGGCTGCTAACGCCAGGGCAGAGAGGAAGCGCGGAAGGGACTGGGATTTTATTTTATTTTATTTCTTCTCTTCTCTTGTTAAATCCTCGCTTTTGACTGTTGAGCTCATCAGACAGGAGCATCCAGTTGGGGTCACTGACAGAGACTGCAGGGGAACATTCTTTTTTTGTGTAACCTGGGGATCAGAGCGGGGAGAGAGCACCAAAAAACCAGTAGACCCCTCCCCCAAGCCAGTATTGAGTGCTGTAAGGCAAACGAGGTCTACATAATGGCTAGAGAGGACAGCGAGCCCTGAAGGGCATCCCAGGAATACTGCCACCCAGAGGTTGAACAACAAACTGACCCTTCTGTAAACAAGCAGTCTGGAAACAAAGAAATACTGCCCGCTTTAAAATTAGGACTGTGATCCACAACACGGAAGAGCAGTGTACCACAGGTAACTTCAATCCTCCCCTAAATACCTGACAGAACAAAAGAGAGTCAAACCGAAGAGAAGAGAAAGTGAATGACCCTCATTACTGTACATTTTTATTTTTATTTTTTCACCTTTTACCGAAGAAACTAATTTTTTTCTTTCTCTTTTTTTTCCTCACTTGAGTTTACTTTTTTAATTATTATGATTTTATTTTTAATCAATATTATTACTACTACTATTTTA
>PVJC01049772.1:0-12043 GCA_004026665.1 Murina feae
TCCTCCTCCTCGTTTATTTCCAAGCTCTTTACCAATCTGGTTTTCAGATTTTAATTCTTTGAGAACTAAAGACCCACAGACCTTCCCACTACTTCCCTCCACCAAATCTTCTTTGATCAATTTCACCCCCACCCTTGCAAGAAAAGAAAGCCAAATCATGGAATTTTCCTAAGGGAAGTAAAAAATAGACGAGACAGAGCAAGACCAGGACCCAGTATAATTATTTCCTTCTCAAGTTTTTCCTGCACATTTGGTGTGATGGTCATCTTAGCCCAGACCAAGATGATGATGAGTTACAAATCCACTTCTTACTTACACTGACAACAATGGAAGTATTAAATACCTCCCCACCCCAATCCCTCAAGCTTCAAGTGAGGCAACTACTGAGGGGAAGCATAATTTATCACGCAAAATATGCCTTTTGGTATACTGGTTATTTTTAAGAAGCAAAAGACTCAGATAGAAACTTCAACCTTCCCCCTAATTGCCTAAAAGAATGTAGACAGAGGAGCTACTCCATGAAGGGAACTACCGTCACAGGTAACTAACTATACCTCATTATGAACTTAGTGCGACAGACAGGGAGGAAGCTAGCAAGGCCCATTTGATCCCATTGTTAAAGATGGCTCGGCAAACATTTATTTACCAATCATTTTCTATCTCTATGTGAAAGGTCCCTCTGCCCTAGGAAGTCCCTCCACAGTTCTCCTGAATTCAAGATGGTGTATAAGCCTTAACAGCCTGATCTGTCTGCAGGTCTCACATTCTTATAGGACCCTCATATGTACATATGTAATAAATTTCGTATTTTCTCCTGTTAATCTGTCTCATGCCAAATTGATTACTAGTTCAGCCAGCCAGAAAAATTTAGAAAAGAAGAAAAGAAATTTATTTTTCCTCTCCCACACTGCCACTGTCAACAGCCCCTTTCTCTTCTGCCTTCTGTGCGCCTTCCCCCATACCAATACAAGTATCAACCTTCGCATTCCCATACCCCACAGTCCAGCAGGGAGCCAGGTTAGGGCACCGCCAGGAAATATCTCCAATCTGTGCTTCTCTCTCCAACGGGACGCTACATTTAACGTTTAGTCCTGCTTCCAATAAAGAGACGGCCAATCTGAACAATGTAGAGGCAGATAGATTAGCTATGGCAAAGTTTTCCTAAAACCATATTTCAACTTGATTCTTCATCTCAAGTTCATATCTCAAAATCCCTTCCTTTCCTCACTCTCTTCTATTTCTTTCTTACTCAAAGAAAAAGTACATTTTTTAAGGATAATCTACTCACCTGAGTTCCTGATCTTGGTCTCACCATGTCTTACACAGAACTTGTCCACACCTTACTTTTGCATCAACAAGTTTACCTCTCTACTGTGCCTTTTAACAGACCCCTCTCCTTTCAGTTGTCAGACTTCTGCAGAGTGATCTATATTTTCTGATTACATTTTCTCACCACCCGTTTATTAGTTAAAACTCAGCTTTTCCTCCCAACACTTGACTTAAAACCAATGCCTTTTTCTTTGTCTGCCCTTCTCTGGCCTCCTGGGACACTTGGCACTACTAAAACATTTGTAACTCTTTCTCCCCCTGGTTTTTTGAGATCTCTTACTATCTTCGATCCATCTCTGTCCCTGGCTGCTCACTGTCTATCCATCTCATTGAGTTCCTTTCCTCCTCCCAAGCTTCTGTCATGTCTTGTTCTTTCCATAAGCAGTGTCTTTCTTGTGCCTCTCATGCATTCCCATCAAGACTTCTAATACTGTCTGCTTCTATGAAACAATGCCTAAAGCTCTCTCCCTAGCTACAATTTCAAAACTATCTCTTGGATTCTGCCTCCTGAATGTCTCCCCACACTTACATGTAAAGCAGAATGTAAGGAACATCTTTTCAGAAAACACACACAAATCTCTTATCTCCTTCTCACAGCTCCACTCCCAGCCATCAGCTCTTTCCTCTGGCACACCCTTCCCTTCTCTAGTCTGGGAAATAACTGTTCCCCCTAAATGCCAAAGATGTCAGCAGAGGTGGAACATTTATGAACGGACATTTGCATAGCTCTAATGTAAAAAGCAAAACAGTACCATGTACAGGGTACACATAAGAAGCACTATTTACAAACCACATTTAACTTTTTATATAAACAAGAAATAAAAACTATCCGGCCTTCTGCATTTTAAATATTATCTATTAATCTTCTAAAACCCCTGAACTTCCTCAAATGCCTTCCTTCCGTTTATTCCCCACCCCTCATTCATTCATGTTTCACATACAGCATGTAATAAATACTAAACTAATGGGAAGACATGTCCTTAGGGAAACAAGTAGTTTCAGCATTGCAAAGTCCTCTTAACAACATAAAGCAGTGATTTTCAACCAGTGTGCCAAAAGAATTTATAAAACATATAAACCTGACTATTTAGTCAGAGGCACTGACCTCTTCTCCCTTAGGCTGTCAAAAAAATAAAATGACAACAGCCAATACAATAGCTGCCCGATATGAATGAATCAAAGTTATACTCTTTTTGGTCAGAGCGGCAAAAAAAATCTATTTGTGTGTGTGCTGCAGAATTTTGGTAATTAGTTTATGTGTGTCATGAGATTTTTAAAAAAATAGGAAATCACTGACATAAAGAATCAAACAGTAACTCAGCCCAGATTCTTAGGATCTAAGAATTTCCACCAAAACCCTCAGTGAGTCACTGGTGCAGTGACTCATTCCGTGTTAGAAGAGGAGCTGCAAATGTTTAACTTGGAGTTTGAAGAATCAGTATGTTCACTTTCAACGGCACTCCTCACTGATTCATAATCGACCCCAAGTCTCTCTACTGCTTAAAATTAACACCAATGCTTAGGTCCGGGGGCTGCTTCAAAGGCAAGTTGGGAGATCTGGGAGGGGCCCGCTCTCAGCTGCCTCGAGTCATCCTCCACTTGCAAAGGCATGCCTCGCTCTCAGGCTTTCGGGTCAAGAACAGAGACACATGCTAATTGCCTTGGAGGACGTTAACCAGCTTTGTGTCAAACTAGCAATCTTATTCTAATGCTCCTTTTTGTTTCTCGAGTTGCCTATGAATAGCTCCTCCACTCTCTTTTTTCGTGTCCTTTTTTCTTTCTCACTCTTTTTCTTTCCCCTTTTCATCTCCCTTGATTTTACAATCTTCTCCCTACACTCTCAGGTTTCAGTCATGGTAGGATTCAGATTCTGCCTATGTTTGTTTGACTTTAGACTTTTACTTCCTTTATTCAGTTTTCCTTTGCAATGAAATTCCAACTTACACACACATTCATGCAAGCTCCGAGCTATATTTCAAGGAGTGGGGGGGAAAACAAACTTGTCTTCCTTTCAAAGTTCCTTTTTTGAAACAATTTTGTGTTCCACTTCATTAATGAATGAGTTGAATATATGTTGCACATGTTTTATAAAAAAAGAACAATTCTTTAGATACGAAAGGACAGCTGTTCTCATTTTAAGGTTTCTAAGAATCACTTGTGGTGACTGCGTAAAATAAAGTTTAGATGCCTAGACCTTACCTATGCCTCGAAGGGGTGGCTACAAATCTATATTTTTAATAAGTACTTCTCGAACTTTGAGAAACACAGCCACAGAATTTAATGTTCGAAAGGCTCCTACCCCGATGCAGAGCCATTAGTCCATAAAGAGCAACTCCCCCTTGAACTGAAATAAGAAACTTGCACAAAAATGCAGGTAAGCATTTTAAAACTACTTAGTTAGCCTTATTTCCTTCCATATATAAAAAAATCAACGTTTGCAAATATATCCTCAGTCGTACACACAGTCCTCCAGATGTTAGGTAGGTTTCCTAGAGTATAATGGAAATAGCACTGGACTGCCAATTTGGGGACCTGCAGTTGGCTTCCATCCATGAGCGATATCACCTGGGGCAAGTCACCCGACACCACACCCCAACCTCCTCAGCCATAAATTATGTGACTGGATTGCCTTATCTCTGAGGTCCCATCCAACCTGAAAATTTAACAGGAGAGCTAGCACTGTGTCTTGTGATTCTTTGGATTCAAATTATATTTCATTAGATCTAGGACTAAACTCCTACCAGCAAACATGAAAATGACTTCAGAGGAAGATGACTGATACAACACTGCATTGATATGGCAAAGTAAGGCAAACAAAAGCATGAAACAAATTTCCTGCTTTTCCAGGCAGTAGAAAAACTTTCAAATTCAGAACCAACTTCTAGTTCAGGCTTTATCATTTACTATATTAAGTCAGGAAAATTAATTGCTCTCCCTTAGCTTCAGTGTAGTGGCTTTTTCAGAGGGTTTTTGAAATGAAATATTGTGCAGAAAGTCCCTGGCACAATGGGGGACTCAAAAATTAACACATTAAATTTATTCCCATTCTCTCCTAGTGATGTGCCTTTTCTGGAGTTCCCAGTTCAAGATTGTCGTAATAGGCGATTAATAATTGCCTCGGACACAACTGTTGCAACTCTCTTCTAATAACAACAGTTACCATTTTTTAAAAAATAATTCCTATGAGTTAAGTGCTTTAAAGATATTAGCTCACTTATCCTCACACTCACTGTAATTGTAAAAGACAGGAACTACCATTCTTCAGATGATAAAACTGAAGTCTGTTGAGATCACGGCTGCCCCGTGCCACACAACCACTAGTAAAGGGGCATTCGTGTCGCCTGGCTTCAGAGCCCAAGCACACCAGGCATCAACTCCCTATGTATACATATCACACACAATAGCAAAGACGTGTGAATGAACAGCCCACACTCTTTAACAATAATTCTCACGGAACTACAAGTTTAGACTGAGTTCTACTAGCAAAGCTGCCTGTGAAAACCTGTCCTGGGAGATCTGCCCACACACTATACTCATTAATCTACTCTCATAAAAACCATAGGGCTGATGTTGATCTGTGAGTTGTGAAATGTATGATCAGGAGCTTTGTTTCCACCAGAAAGCTATCCAAACTGAATTTGATGAATTTGTTTTTAAGTTTTCAGCTAATATCTCAATTTAAGAACTATTGATTTCCTACCTTTACTAGATCGAGATGGAAAATAACATACCCCATAGTCAATGTGGAAAAGAGAGAAACAATAAAGGACAAAGAAGAACTTTTAATTCTTAAAAAATAGAAGATAAACACCCCACTAACTCTCCAAGACTTTAGGGCAAAAAGAAAAAGCAGGTTATTAAAGAAAACAGACACACTCAGAGAATACACCTCATCCCAACATGTCAATGAGAAGATGGAAAAGTCCTGGCACCACAAATAAATGGTGCCTCCAGACCAGAAGGCACTCACCAGGAGATGTCCTATTTTATACAAAAGAAGAGCAGATCACGAGCCTAGTTCTAGTCACTACAGAGATGATCATGATGAGATTGATAATGAAGGTGAGGCGATGTTGGTGGTGGAGATAATGACAAGTATACCTGAATGTCTGACTATCACCTCTAGAGAGGCATTAATACATCTTTAGAGAACTGTTTAGTAGAAACACTTTTTCCAACAGGCTTGGTTGCTCAAAAAAAACAACAACCCATAATTGATCCCCAATAAATGTAGAATGCATTAAAAACAAATCAATGGCCCTGACCAGTTTGGCTCAGTGGATAGAACATTGGCCTGCGGACTGAAGGGTCCCAGGTTCGATTCTGGTCAAGGGCATGTACCTTGGTTGTGGGCACATCCCCAGTGGGGAGTGTGCAGGAGGCAGCTGATCGATGTTTCTCTCTCATCGATGTTTCTACCTCTCTATCTCTCTCCCTTCCTCTCTATAAAAAAAATCAATAAAAATATTTTTAAATAAATAAATAAAAATGAATCATGAATTATTAAGTAATCAATGCTGCTGGACCAAGGATTAAAATGCAAACAAAATTTTCCCCATGTCTGTCAAAAAAATAAATGAACTTTTCCTTGAGGACAAGCCATGCTTGTTTGCCCTTATTCTACAATAGGAATCCTTCAGCTATTACTTTTTCTGACACAAATTAAGCAAGAAATGCACTCTGGTTATGGTGAACACTGCCCTGCTCCAGGAATTTCTAAGACTAGGATGGCTAGAAACAGTCACTCAGAAACAGTTCCCACCCTTACCCAGCTCTGCTAGAAGATGAATCTTTCTTTATCAAAATCAACCTTTTCTTGGAAGGGCTAAGAAAGTGATGAAATAATCAGTCCTAAAATGTATTTATTTGTGTTTATGTAGTTAAGAATAAAAATGAATCCTAGGAAGATCCAGACCCCATTAGTTTAAAGTCCTCTTTTATCTACGTATAGTGACCACTGGAGAAGTCAGATAAAGCAAAGGATGTGAAAACAAGAACGGAGAAATGTCTTGATCCTTAACTCCTCACATTCCAGGAAGCATCTGCTCTGAGAACAATGACTCACAGGCTCTGATAACAGAATAACATTCTCCTGTCATAGGGGACCACGCTCCTAGCAATGGTGTTTTCAGTGAAACTGTGTATTAACAGAGTCAAAAACAGCCCCTGAAAGGGCAAATTTTCTCTTTCTTTTTCAAAAACTCATTCTGCAACTAGGATAGCCTTTTCCCACCCAGTCTTGAGCACTTTAGCCTTCCCAGAGTCATGTGACAGACTCTCCTCCCAAAAGAAAAATCTAAGAATAAAGTTAAAAACTAAGCCACAATAACATGCACCCCCAGAAAGGAGACTGATCATGGGAATTGCAGAAAAGACAATGAAGGGGAAATCCCAGAATAAAAGTATGCAAACATCCAAGCAAAGCCCAAATATTTGTCAAAATCATCCAAATTTGCAATACAGAAAAACTGTCACACATGTAGAGTCAAAATAATAATTCTTAGTAAATAATAAATGTGGAATTACCTTAAATATTGTCTACTGTGCCTTAGTATTTCAATATTTGCTTTAGTCATTATCATAAAATAAGGATTCATTCATTTTTTAATTTATTGATGTTTTACAGAAAGGAAGGGAGAGTGATAGAGAGTTAGAAACATCGATGAAAGAGAAACATCGATCAGCTGCCTCCTGCACACCCACTACTGGAGATGTGCCCACAACCAAGGTATATGCCCTTGACTGGAATCAAACCTGGGGCCCTTGAGTCCGCAGGCTGACACTCTGTCCACTGAGCCAAACCGGTTAGGGCTCATTCCTTTTTAGATATAATGGTTCAATAATGAAAATAGAGGTTTGCCTCCATGTAGAAAAGAAATGCTTCCTGCATCTTCGTCTTCAGTATTATCATATTATATATTCCTTAAAATATTAACAGCTGTTGTTTACTGAGTGCCTAACAGGTGCTAGATACTGATTTTAATGTGATAAATGCCCTGGGAATTAAATTTCATTATCCCCATGTTACAGACGAGGAAACCGAAGCTCAGAACAGTTAAGTAACCTGTCCAAAACCACACAACTAGTGCTAAGACCCGAACTCAGAACTTAAGCTCTAACTGACATTTCCTTTTCCAGGGAAACAAGACTTCCCTTTTTCCTGACGTTTTCCTATGAAAGACAAAGTGGCCCAGCCCCTGCACACAGTACCTCTTCCTGACTCCCATCCCAAACATACACACTAGTCAATCAACGTCCAGTGGAGAAAGAACTACAAATATAGGTCAACTTTGATTTTTATCTCATTTCATAATACTGTTAATTCCTCGTTGCTGGTAGAGGATAAATATTTATACAATGAATTGTGGTGGAATCCCATCCATCCTTCATTATGTGCCCTGCATAATTTTTTTTATTATAACTCTTAACATTCATAGGAATTGGTGCCTCAATTTCAGGCCACTGACTAAATCTAAACATGCTTCTGGTTAACAGTGTTTATATTTGGGTGGTAGGATTATGGGTAATTTTGGTTTATTTACTTCCAGGGTTTATCAGGTTGGAAGTACTGACCATATATTACTCTTTCAATTAGAAAAATATACAATAAGTGTTATGTTGATGAAAAAAAATATTTAAGTATTTACTCCCTAAAAAAATTATTTTGCCCTTAGTATTGCAAAGAAGACATTCATTGTCCCAATTTAATCCTGGGCCGGTAAGAACATAAACTTGAAACAAGAGATGTGGGTTCTTTTATAAATGGCTCCCACTTTTACAATATCTTTTTTGTTACTTTAAAAATTAAGAAATATTTTATAAAACCGGATTTTAGCTCTTGTGTTGCTCTTCTTTTCCTTCCCAGAGGCCTATTTAGTAAAGTACCCTACACACACTAAATATGAGTTAGTGTCAGACTATTAACTATATCCATTTCTTCTTCAGGGCACACATTTGCCTACATTCCCCAATCTCCTTTGTAAATGTGGCCATTGAAAGAGGAGGAGAGGTTATACGAGCCACTTCTAGATCCAGCCCATAAAAACCTCCCCACATGAGAAAATACATGCTCTTCCCCTGCAGACTTGGAAGCTACTTGTTAATGATGATTGGAGCCACAAGGTGGAAGGAACCTGGGTCTCTGAATTGCCACTTGGAAGAACACCGAAAAACACCGTTTTGGAATTTACGGAAGTAACGATTAAAAATATATTACTTGTGCCAAATTTGAGGTTTCACATGGCTTTATTAACATATTCCAATTACCACAGAAGAAGGGTAAAACTTGATGCTTTTTATCTTACCTTTTTCAAAGACTCCTTCTGCTTTCAGAACAGAGGCAGTGAGGTTTGCTATCGTCTTGACCACCTCTGCCTTCACAGTGACCGGTGAGGGGCTGCGCTCCAGGAGATGCACCCCAACAGTAACTTTTCCACCAGGCCTGATGGTTCCTGGAGCTGTCACCAGAAACCTGGGCCTAAAGAATTCCCAACAAGGAAAAATCCAAAGTTTTTTATCCTCCAATCACCATTCTTTTGTGATCCTCAAATTTTATAGACAGTGAGACAGATCCCCTATATTGTGCCAAATGCAGTGGTTCCAATTAACATTGCCCTGCTGCTCCATTTAGAAGCTGCATTGAAATGGCATTGAAACAATAATTCCCAGAAATTAATTTTAATGTAGTAATTCATGTACCATTAAAGTAGAACCTGTGTTATTACTTCCCAACTACAAACAGCACAGGATGAGCCTCCATGTAGATGGTTTACGCTGGGGCGTACAGAAGTTATTGGCAATTTGCAAGCCTCTAAACTTCTATTTTATAGATGACCTCATCCCAGTATGACTTTTTTTTTTCTTGGCTTAAACACACACACACACACACACATGCACACAAGTACATACACACAGATTTTGCCTGTTTCTGATTCTAGCTTTTATGTTTGGGCGTTTGCCCAAGAAAAGACCATCTAACCAATACTACTGATTAAAATATACCATCAGACATTAAACTATCAGTGGTAAATTTCCAGGTGTAGCAGAGCATAAAAGTTGCTAGAACAGCACTTCTTCTGCCTAAGCCAGGGTTAGGGCTCAACTATGAAAACCTTGAGGAGTGGGGCACTCTCCAGTATTTGGGCGCCTCTGTGGTTACCTTTCTACAGTGTCTGCACCTGAACCACACATCAGCCACCCAAGACACACTTTGCCCACGCCAAAGGTTGAGAAAAACTAGCACCATCTGTCTTTGAGAGGAGCAGGCAGGCACATTATTTGGGAGCAAGCAACTGAGAAAATGCAGCGGCAACGTGGACTAAAAATGACTTTCTTTAGAAAGTAGTTACGGCCAGAGAAACGCTTCAACAACTCCGAGGGTGAAGAAAATAACTATCTCATGGGAAACCAAGCTGAAGGGACACATGGTAAAACCACCAGGCCAGTGCCTGGCTGCGGGCTGCCGCCGAGGGGTTGCCACCCGCCGCTGCTCCTCCCGCAGCCCGGGCCCAGGACAGCGCCCCGCCCGCCCCGCGCGCCCCGCGCCCCGCGCCCCGCGCTCCTACCCGGGGGCTGCGGCCAGCGCGGCGGTCCACACGGTCCCCACGGTCCACACGCAGACGAGGTGGGCGGCGGTCAGGAGCTGTGGGCCCCGCATCTCCGCAGCGTCTGCCTGGACAGCCGTGGGCTCCCGGGGAAATTGGCGGGCACTGCGGGGTGTGGCTTCCACCTCCTCCCCGATTCTTACCCCCTGGCTCGAGCTGAACAGTCTGCAATGGGCGCGCCTGCAAGCGGAGTGAGAGATCTAAATTGAGACCGGACTTGGTGGCTCCACCCCTCCCACCCGCACCACAATGGCGCTTCTCGCTGCTCCGGCAAACATCGCAAATCCAGGAGGGTCAGAAAGCGGTCTCTAAATGAGGTCAGCCCAACCTGGCTGGGCCCGGCATCCCTGCTCCCCACGGAGCACACCGGGCGCCCACTTCCCCAGCCCTTACACTAGTGCTCTACCAACGCGGCCAGCCAGGAGCGAGTAAACAGGCCCATCCTCGTGAGGAGAAATTCATAGCAGCTATGTGAAGTGGAAAAAAAATTAATCATTGTCCTCAGACTATGAGTCAGAATTTTAGAGAAATGACAAACACACACACACACACCAAAAGGGATGTGTTTACTGGGTAGTTGTTTCATGTATATGAATGTGCACCAGAGAAAACGTTGTTACCTTAAAACAAAAATCGAGGTATATATATTTGCCTCACAGGAAAATGTGGTTTCTCAGCTTATAAAAGAAGAACCCTGGCACATGCAAGAACTAGGTGTTGCTACTTGGAACTCTGAGAAACAACTGGGGAGATGCTTTATACTTTGGGCTGTGACTAAGCACACTTGCCAGAGGCAAGTATTCATTAGAACTGTAAAGCTTGCAGCAATTTGTATTGACTAGGACTGGGATAGCTCTCCTGCGCAAAAGAAGGCTAATGGCCCCCGTGCCCAAGGTTACTGATGCCCAGTTCCTCACTGTCCTGATTTGTCAGCAGCTCCTTCCCCAGCAATTTGGCACTGCTACCATCTTCAGATGACTCAGGCTTCACCATGACTACACCATAAAGGCAAGGAACTGCCAGAAACTGTTCAAAAACAGGCACATTCAATCCCAGACAACTTAAAGTTTCTAATTCATGGAGAAAAGTTTTAGATGGTGACTTTTTAATATGGGCCAAAATGCAAAAGGAAAAGAGGCAGCAAACGGATGTCTCATGGCAAACTTAGGTGCTAAAAGGGGGAAAGTAGCACCTAGACAAACTGTGGTTTTTGAAATCCAGGAACTTAACTTTCCTCCCTTTCCTGTTCCACCCATTTTCACCCTGCTGAACAACTTTTGGAGGTCCCTCATGTCCTTATGTCTCCTACAGGCAGCCTATCTTTAGTGGGCGACTTCCTGTGCAGGCAGGGCTTGGGTATGGGGGAAAGAATATAAGTGGATCCTTGGGTACAGATCCTGTTTCTGAAACAGCTGTTACTGCTAGCCTGGTCTCTTTATCTCTGTTGTTCAGAAAGAAGGACCAGGGACAAGTGTGAGTCAAGTATCAAAGTCTAAATCAGTGCTTCTCAAACTCTACTGTGTATGAGAATCACATTAAAATGCAGACGGATTCAGCAGGTCTGAGATGGGGATTGAGACTCCTCTTTACTTCACCTTTCAATGAACCACAGAGTACCTACAGGTAGAGGTGATCTGGGGACACTTTGATGAGAAAAGGAAGCTGGAGAAAATTCTTTTCAAGCTTCATTTTATAAGATGGCTCAATAAATTCAGGTTTATTCTAGAATCGGGCAAATGTAAGAGGGACTCCAAAAAATTCATTGATAATGTTGCATTCCAAGAAGACTTCTAGAAAGGCTTAGAACCATCTAGTTATTTTGTAAAATTAAATCCACACAAATTTTAAATTGATGCAACGCACTTACTGAAAAGCTTAACCATGCAGAAATTTAGCCATGTGGATTTTCAGAGATGAAGCTATTACATGCTTTGCACAGAATAGCTACTCAATAAAAATTAGTTAAAAGAATTAATGATCTTGTCCTAGCTGGTTTGTCCCAGTGGATAAAGCATTGGCCTGGGGGTAAGAAAATAGTTAAAGGAGTTCATCACATGCAACCAGTATTACAAAAGACTGTTAGAAGGAGAAGGAGGAGGAGGAGGAGGAGG
>PVJC01049773.1:0-12031 GCA_004026665.1 Murina feae
AAAAATAAAAGATGCAAAAGGGGAAACAGAGTTTGCATTTTTTACAATTTTGTCTAGGACTGCATCTAATTAGGGGGACCATAATGAGACACATGTGATCCAAGAAGCCCAGAGAATGAAATATTCATACTGGAGATTATATTTCAGCTGTTGAGATACTTGCCATGTGGTAGGAGAATTTTCTTTTAGCTTTTGGTTTGTTAGCTAATGCTAATTTTTATGCTTTTGGAACTCCTGTACAGATAAACAAGAAAAAAAATGTAAAGTGTTCCAAATTGGCTACTTTTAAATTCTAGTTACCCAGTCAGCTTTTTAAAAGGCTACCCTTTGCTGCAGGAACATCTCAAAAGCTACCCCTGTTGGGAGACTCTGCCCGAGTCCTCTCAGTGATGCTTTAGTGTCTTCCTCACATTTAAATACCCAACTCAAGTTAAAAGCTAATGACATTCATTATCTTAATCTATACATATTAAGCCATTCATTGTCATGAGAAAAAAATTCCATTATGAGTAATACAACAGACATCATAAACATGAACTGAATGGGATTCTGGTAAAAATGTATACTTTCTAATATTATAAGAGAAAGTACCAGAGACACAAGCTCCCCTGTATTAAAAGTTGTAGATTCATTTTTTAATTTTTGTCACCTAATACTAAGAGCTCTTATCTATGATTTTCAGTCTAAACATAAGATAATTCATATAAAAATATGGATTTTTTTCAGATATTTCTTAAACGTGTTATTGAAATAGAGCTTATTTGAACAGCTTGTCCTAGAATGGTACATGATTTAATGTAGTGGTGAAAATTTTTAAAGCTAAGACATATCTTTAAAAATGAGAATTTGGAAAAAAATATCTTACCTAATGAAAGTATGCCATAGGAAGTTAATGGAAACATGATAATTAATTATCTATAATAATAAAAGCATAATATGCTAATTAGATCAGACGTCCTTTGGGATGAAGCCGGGACTGCAAGGGAAGCCTGGGTCCCTGGTGCTTGCCGCAGCTGGAGGGAAGCCGGTGCCAGCATCCAGGGGAAGGTCTATCCTTGCACAAATTTCATGCATCGTGCCTCTACTATTAAACATTGATGGTTCTGTCTCCAAAGGATTCTATAGCATTAGACGCTGAGCATTTCCCGGAGATTTGTGATTACTCAATAAAATTGATATGTTTGTAAGGAAACAATAAAATGTACTATTTTCCCCCTTATAACTTTGATGTTTAGTTATAGTGCTAATGAGAGTACATGCTAAATGTCTCAAGGTGAGGATAGAATTCTCCATCTTGTTTGTGATTATCCTTGACTTTTATAAGCCAAGATGAGAACATTGGAAACAAAATTACACATAATTTGCACATACTGATTGCAGTCACAAAAGTTCTTTGTAAAAGTTTTTCTCCAGCCAAAAAAATAAAAATTAAATTAGCGTTCATGAAATCACTCAAATGTAACATGCTCGCCTCCATTAAAAAATAACTAAAATATCCTAAGGCAATCTATATTTGATAACTATAGTTACCTTAAGATATGATTTTTATGGGGCTAGGTCTGAAATTAAGAGTGATCCACTTTTTAAAACTGACTTTTAAAAGTCGTTTTATTTATTTATTTATTTATTTATTTATTTATTTATAAACTTTTACTGAATTTATTGGGGGTAACATTGGCTAATGAAATTACGTAGGTTTCAGGAGTACAATTATATAATATATCATCTGTATATTGTATTGTGTGTTTACCACACAAAGTCAAGTCTTCTTCTATCACCACTTATCCTCCTTTTCACTTTTCTACCTTCCCCCACCCCCTTTCCCTGTGCTAATCACCACACTGTTGTCTAAGTCTATGAGTTGTTTTTTTCCTTAATCACCTCATCCCTCCAACCCCCCTCCTTTCTAAGAGTTTTCAGTCTGTTTTCTGTATCTATGAGTTTGCTTTTATTTAATTTGTTTAGTTTGTTCATTAGATTCACACATAAGTAAAATCATATGGTACTTGTCTTTCTCAGACTGGCTTATTTCACTTAGCATAATACTCTCCAGGTCTATCCATGCTGACACAAAAAAGCAACATCTCCTCCTCCTCCTCCTCCTCCTCCTCCTCCTCCTCTTCCTTCTTCTTGTTCATTTTTTTAAAAATAAATCTTTATTGTTCACATTATTACAATTGTTTCTCTTCTTTTCTCCCCATAGCTCCCCTCCACCTGGTTCCCACCCCATCCCATGCCCTTACTCCTCTCATTGTCTGTGTCCATACATGTTCAATTTTTGTCCAGTCTCTTCCTGCACCCCCACACCCCCTTCTCCCTGAGAATTGTCAGCCCACTCCCTTTATATGCCTCTGATTCTATTATATTCACCAATTTATTCTGTTCAACAGATTTTTCATTCACTTGAATTTTAGATTCACTTGTTGATAGATATGTATTTGTTGTTACTTGGTTGCTCATAATTTAATCTTTACCTTTTTCTTCTTCCTCCTCTTCTTAAAGAATATCCTTCAGTATTTCATATAATAGTGGTTTGGTGGTGGTGAACTCCTTTAGCTTTTTTTTTTTTTTTTTTTTTATCTGTGAAGCTTTTTATCTGACCTTCAATTCTAAATGATGGCTTTGCTGAGTAGAATAGTCTTGGTTGTAGGTTCTTGCTATTCATCACTTTGAATATTTCTTGGTGCTCCCTTCTGGCCTGCATAGTTTCTGTTGAGAAATCAGCTGACAGTTGTATGGGTGCCCCCTTGTAGGTAACTAACTGCTTTTCTCTTGCTGCTTTTAAGATTCTCTCTTTGTCTTTTGGCCTTGGCATTTTAATTATGATGTGTCTTGGTGTGGTCCTCTTTGGATTCCTTTCATTTGGGATTCTCTGAACTTCCTGGACTTGTAAGTCTATTTCTTTCACCATGTAGGGGAAGTGTTCTGTCATTATTTCTTCAAATAGGTTTTTAATATCTTGCTCTCTCTTCTTCTGGCACCCCCATAATTCGAATATTGATACGCTTGAAGTTGTCCCAGAGGCTCCTTAACACCATCTTCATATTTTTGGATTCCTTTTTGTTTTTGCTTTTCTGGTTGGGTGTTTTTTGCTTCTTCGTATTTCAAATCTTTGACTTGATTCTTGAGATCCTCTAGTCTGCTGTTGCATCTCTGTATATTATTCTTTATTTCAGTCAGTGTATGCTTAATTTCTAATTGGTCCTTTTTCATATCTCTGAGGGTCTCACTAAATTTCTCAGAGGTTTCTAGAAAATTCTTGAGTAACCTTTTAACTGTGGTTTTGAACTCTATATCCAGTAGTTTGCTTTTCTCTATTTCTTTCATTTGTGACCTGTTTCTTTGTCTCCACATTTTGGTTGTTTCCCTGTGTTGATAGAGTGGCTTTGTGTGCTAGGTGTACTATAGGGCCCAGTGGCTCAGCCTCCCTAGTTACTTGAAGTGGACACTCTTGGTGTATCCCTTTGTGGTCTGTGTGCACAGTCTTATTGTAGTTAAGCCTTGATTACTGTTGGCATGACTGGGAGGAATTGACTTCCAGACCAATTGGCTGTGAGGACCAGTTGTGTCTATAATAGGAGAGCTGCTGTGCAGGAGACACCCTTATGGGGCAAGACTTGCTTCAGTGGGGCTTTGGTGCTCACTGAGTCTGTTCCCTGAGTATGTCTCTTATGGATATGAAGAGTTATATTCTGGTGTGGTCTCACTCTAACCACTGGGTACACTGGCTCATAGGTCTCCAAGGAGATGCAAAGTCAGCCACTGCCTGAGGCCACCCAGCAGGAGCTACAGAGATCTTGAGATTCCTCCTCTTTGTTTGGGATTTTGAGGTGCTCAGGTGAGGCCCAGCTGTGAAGCAATGCAGGCTGCTGTTGAGCCTTAGGCCTTCTTTTGGAAGCTCTGAGAGCTTTGACCTAGCTGCAGTTTGTTAGGTTTTATATTGCAAAAGGCCAGGCCATTCATATGCAAAAGCCTCTGTGCACAGCTTGGGTAGGGTTATAAATTGGGTGGGGAGTGGTCTCAGAGAATCACCAGGGTGGAGCAAACAGCAATGGTTGCCCATCAGCCCTTCCCTGGAGAGGTCCCTAGGTCTCTGTGTCCCGTGGCCAGTGCAGGAACAATGATTGCTCTGAGCACCTCTGAAAGAAAGCTGCTCTCTTATTCTGGACTGATGTCAGACAGTTCAGTTTCTCTCAGTATGAGTCTGGGTCCCCAGAGTCTCACCCGAAACTGTATTTCAGAGCATTCTGGAGTTTGTATCTCTTTCCTGATTGAAAAAGACCACTGGGTACCCAGTAGCCAGCCTATTTCTCATGCCTCTGTATCTCTGCTCTTCCACATTTCTGCACCTCCTACCAGTCTCAATGCACTTTTCTCTTTCCTTCTACTCATACAGGCTTCCCGTTGTTCTGGATATCTGTTTTGTCTTTTAGTTGTAATTTTTATGTAGTTGTGTGAGGCAGCATGTTCAGGTGTTTACCATCTATGCCGCCATCTTGGTTCCTCCTCAACATGTCCTTCTTTTTTATGGCCAAGTAGTATTCCATTGTGTAAATATAGCTCTCATCTACTGATGAGCACTTGGGCTGCTTTTAAATCATGGTTATTGTAAATAAGACTGCAATGAACATAGGGTTACATTAGTGTTTTGGGTTTCTTTAGATACATTCCCAGAAGTGTAATCATTGGGTCATAAGGCAGTTCCAGTTTTTATTTTATGAGGAAACTCCACACTGGGGTGACAGGGAGTTTAGATGTTGAGGCTCTCATTTTATGCCAGGCTGAATCTGTAAAGATGAGAGTGCTCCACCAAAGAAAGATGATGTTTGTGGTGTGGGAGAGTGTCTCAGCACAGGGGTCCATGCAGCTCTCCTCTCAGCTCTCTCCTCAGAGGCATAAACCCCAGTCTCTCCTCACAGGACCCCTGTGAGCTTTCTCCTCCCTCTGCTGAAACCCAGGGTGAGTGGGTGCAAAGATGATTTTGTGCATTGGCCCTTGGGAAGGGTGCCCGTGTCTCTAGGAAACTCCCATGTCTCCCTGCAGGCAGAATCCCCACTGAATTTCACAGCCAGATGCTATGTGGATACCTCTTCATGGCTAGTATGGGATTGAGAACCTATGGTCCTCAGAGGGAACCTTTGCAGATGAGATATTCCTCCAGAATTTCAGCCACCCCGCTGGCCAGGAGTGGGGCCAGACCTTTTTGTACTGCCAGCCTTCCTACCAGTTTTGGTGTGTTTTCTTCTGTAAATCCTTGGTTATAAGATTTCTATTTAGCTAGTCTTTAGTTGGTTATTCAGTTTGATTGTTCTATAATTTAGTTGTAATTCCAGCTTCATCCTGGGCAGAGGTAAGTGTCACATATACCCCCTCTGCTGCCACTCTGATTTTTTAAAACAATAAATGTAAGTTTAGGTCATAGAATCTTTAGAATACCTCTCATCTTTCATTATCACTAGTTCTAAAATTTTATACTTGTTATGATTCCTCTGTCTACCATTTAGAAAGCACAGGATAAAATGAAACAACTGGATAGAGTTTCTCCCCCAGTGATCTCTACTAATGTAGTATCAATCATGAAGGAGACAATACTCATGAAGACTATTAGGCTCCTTTCCCAACTTACTGATCAGAATCCTACAGGTGGGTTCTGGGGACCTGCATTTTAAAACAACCTCCAGAGTTTGAGCATCTGCAAGTTGCTACTCTGAAACTGTGGGGACTAATTCTCCTCTTACCATTTTGTATGGTTTATTTCCATGGCTGATGGAAGTCTACCACCAATGCATGAAACTCCTATCTCATCCCAACTGTTTGGCCAAATATAGATGAATCATTTGGAGTATGGAAAAAGACACTATGATTCTATCTTGAGTAATCATGGTTGCCTGGGACCAGTATGGAAATTTAGAAAATTGAGGGATGCTTTCTCATAATGGATATGGACAAGAAGAATACATTCTGTGGGTGCAAAGCAAGAGATATTAACATGATATTTAAAAATAAAGAATATACTTCTGTACAGACAAATTTGTACAATCAGCTAGTGCTGAAGACCAGATATATGAGCAGTCCTTAGTATTCAGTTGTCAATTTACGCTAAAGACAAAAGAAGAGGCGCTTAAAAGTTGTGGAAAATCCAGAGATCAGGGATTCCTGAGTACATTTCTAATACAATACTTTTCAGTGGTGTGTGTGTGTGTGTCTGTGTATGTATGTGTCTGTGTGTTGACTTCTTATCCATGATGATGTGAGTTCTTTGGTATTCTCAGATCATTAAGACCATTGTGGGAACCATTAATGATCTGAAAATACCAACCCAGCTAGTGGCACCAGCTTTCATCCAATCACTTACTCCAGCTCCTAGGAGTTATCCTCCCTCTTCCCTTTCCCTCACAGTTCACAACTGGCTTCTCATATCACAAAATCCTGTCAGCTCTGTTTTCAAAGTATAAGGTGATTCTCACCAGTCTCAACACCTCCTTCCTCTTCCATTATCCTATTCCAGGTTCTTTCACCTGGATTAACAGAAAAGCCTTGTACCCAATCTCTGATGACAGTCTTGAATGCCTACAGTCAGTTCTCCATGAAACAGCCCAAATCTTCATTTTAAAACATAGGCCAGATTCCTCTATTCTCTAGATCTTCCTGCAGTTTATCTTACTCCTGGAATAAAATTTGAAGTTTTCACCCTGATCCAAGATTCCTCCCCAAACCTGCTTTGTTCCCCAACCGTGTCTCCCACTGCTTTGCTCTGGCCTGGTACCACTATTCTGGCAACACAACACTTGCTCCCCTTCCATTCATTTCTGGAACAGACAAGGTTATTCTCACCTGAGGACAGTTTTAACTGTTTGTTCTTTAGGCGGTGTGCTTCTTTGATCACTTCCTTGCTCATTCTCACCTTATTAAGGTGTCTTCTCAAATGTCACCTCCCAGAGAAACTTTTCGCACCACAGTTCCAAAATAATCCCCCTCCCTTCCCTGCCCCCAGGCAATCTTTAGTGCTTTCCCTACTCATTTTTCTTTGCATTATTACTGCCTGAACACACACACACACACACACACACTGACTGGCTAGATTATTATGACCACCCCATCAGTACTTCGTTGGGCCACCTTTTGCCTTCAGTACTGCAGTGATTCTTCTTGGCATTGACTCCACGAGATGTTGAAAGGTGATGGGAGGAATCTGACACCATGCCTGATGAATAGCACTGTCCAGTTCTGTGAGATTTGATGGCTGTGGAACCAGCTGCCTGATGGCTCTTTGAACTTTGCCCCACAAATGCTCAATTGGATTGAGATCTGGTGACTGTGGGGGCCACCTTAGCAAGGTAAAGTCTCCCTCATGTTCTTGAAACCACTCCTGCACAATATGAGCACCGTGGCATGGCGCATTGTCTTGTTGGAAGAAGCCATCTCCATTGGGATACGCCATCAACGTGAAAGGATGAACCTGATCAGCAATGATACTTAGGTATGTTGTGCTATTCAAACATATATAATGATCTGGCCCTCTAGCAACTTCAGCAGGAAATTATAACTAATTTGCCTACAAATGTCAGGTGGTCATAATAACCTGGCCACTCAGTGTGTGTGTGTATATATTATTGTTTATGTCCTTCCTCAGAAGGTACGGCCCTAGGCAGAGTGGAAAGTTGGTCCTGTTTACCACTCAAACTCCATGCCTGTTGTCTGGTATGGCATAGATATCAGTGAAACTTCATTGAATGTCTGTATCCCCAAAGCTGTCACATAATTAGAAGTTGGTATACCTGGGCCCGAATGTCTAAATGAATGACTATTAGAAGCTCTATTTGTTTCTAGTTGTAAATATTCCCCTTGAGCAGGGTGCACTCCTTGCAGAGTGCACTCTTACCTAACCCTTTCCTCTACCTCCTGGATTATACTCTCCGATTGGAACAGATTTCTTTTCCTGTTTGGATGAAAGACATCAAGGAGAAGGCTAGCAATTTGGGGCTTGTTTTATCATATAAAATAATTATTTTTTCCCAAAGGAAGGATATAGGGTGACTTTCATTACTCATGAAGCAAGTCAGTATCAGAGATTTAATCATAAGTAATCATAAGTTTTTTCTACTTGTTTCTGTCTTACATTATACCAGTGAGAACCTAAATACCAACTCTCATTGCTTTTCTTCCTATTACAATCTCAGATTCCTCATCCGATTTGCAGAGGACACCAGTTTAGGTGTTAGGCACTCACTGCCTCACTGTCACATTTCTAAACAGAAAGCCTTTCTTCATGGAACAAACACTTCAGAACACGTATAACTGAGGGCTGAGGAAAGTCAGGCAGTCCAGTGATCTTGCAGAAATACCACTTAAAACCTTATGAAGTGTCTGAAATATATCATCTTGCTATCATAAGAGAAGTAGGCTTCTGACAATATCAAACACAACATTAAAAAATGACATTAATGTTGAATGCAGATGCAATCATAAAATTGTTTTGTATTACATTCTTCTCCTCCCTCCACTTGGAATCAGCTTAAGGATAATTTCATATTGGTAGACAACTGTTTCCCACATGTGAATTATGGTTAAATTACACCAATGATGTCATTGATGTGAAATTAAAAGTGCTGTGATTTTTAGTGATGGCTATTTCAATGCAGCTGTGAACAATATGTTTCATAAAGACTGGTATAATTCTCCCAGGAGCCATGCTAAAAACCTCGCTCTTGTAACTCTTTAGAAACGTAATAATGATTAAAAATGGATGCAAAAGTCATTTACCCACAAGGTCACTATTTTATGTATTTTATGTATTTCCTAGTTAATAAATTTAAAAAAGGCTCTGATCTTATTATATGCATGATATATTAGGCTAAGGTCCAGTGCATACTTTATTATTAAGCAAGTCTGCAGATTAAAATAAGAGGGTGATCAAATACAATAGGGTGATTTTCTTGTTTGAAATAAAAATATAAAAACATGGTGCCTTTGAACTTAAAAATATTTGAAGAAAAATAGCCTGGGTCAAAGGTACAACTAGATTTTATTTTCTTTAAGAGCTTTAAGATTGCCTACTCATATTTTGGTTGGATTAAAGCAAATCGTTAGCATTACTGAAACCCGGGTCAGAGCCATCCTGGGGGGGATGGCTGAGTGCCTGGCAGACCCGCTCTGCTGGGAACTGCCATGGTGGCCCTCTCCACAGGTGTCCTCCATGGAGCACGGTTCTCTCCCTGTGGGGTCTCCATGATTCACCATTGAACATGCACTGAAGAGAGAGATTTTCAAAAATGTGAAAAGAAAAACAACACCCGGCAACTAAAAATAAGCAGCTGTGTTTAGCATAGAAGAAGTGAAGTCATGTCTTATGTTCCAAGTCCTTCACCTGTACGCCCAAGGTCTGCTGTGATGTGACTGAGCAGATGGCAGTCTTTCCCCAAGGAAACTATCTGTCTGGGTCTTGCGTTGGCCACATTTTGTAGAAGGACTATTTATATGCGTCATTGCAAAAGTAAAGCCTCCTGGGTTGGAGCTGTATGGGCTGAAGGCTCAAGAGTGAATGTGGATAATGCCTTTGCCATTTATGTTAGGGCGTCTGTATTTCTGAGTCCTGAGAATGCAAAAATTATTTCTAAATTATGTATCACCACTGTCTCCTGGACCTTGCCAAGTGCCTATCACAGCACATTTTACACGCTCAAAAGAGGTGTGTTTGTATGTGTGTTGAAATACTTAAAAAGAGAAGAAAGAAATTGAAAAAGGGAAAATGAAAATGATGGTGAGGATCAGTAAAAAGTGGTTTATGGCTATTTTTCGGAGAACTACACAGATTCCTAAACTGGAATAATTAGGCTGTTGAACGCAGGACAGACACGTCAGTGTGGGTGTTCAGGTTTCAGATGGTGAACTCTGTAAGGTAAGGAGATCTGATTGATGTCTTTCTAAAAGCTCCTCACAGTGTGGAAACAAGGCTAGCCTGACAATTTACAGAAACTGTTCTTGATAGCAACAAACCCCTTCATGGCCGTCTTTCCTTGCGTGGTGAGTCCCACTCAGTAACACTTGCCTCACAGCCCAGTGCATTCTTTCCTTGTTTCTCCTTCTCCTACTTCGCTAGAGTGTACAAACCTCAGGAGCACCATGGATTGCCCTCTAGGCCTGAAGAGTTAGAATAGTTCCCAAAGACACTTAATTTGCAATCAGGAAGTAGTTCAGACATCAAGCTATTTTGACTTAATTAAGAGAACAGACCTTCGACAGCTACAAGTGGAAAGTTCTTGGGGATGGGACAATCTTTATAGCTCCAGACTTGGCAACCTTCAAAAGAAATGTTGTTAGCTCTTAATTTTAAAACTAAGGCTATATTTATGCAACATTTACACAACTGGTTAATTCAGTAAAACTATTGCCCCAATTTAATTCGACGACATATAGATGAAGACTTTTGATTAGCTAATTCACCTTCCAATCACTTGTCAAGACATTGCAAGTGGGCTGATTTCTTTCACACAACTGAGATTGATGATATCATTAAAGTGCTAAGGTTCAATGACTTTAGATGTGAATTACGACTTAAAACAACGTCTTATGTTAATAATGGTGGGGAAGGGATTGCTTTCAAATGTAGTATGACTTCTTTGGCTTTAATTTCAGTGACACATTTATTAAGAATAAGTATATGCTGAATACTCAAAAGCACCTTTAACCATTCTTTTATCTTATGCTCAAAAAAACTACTGCAGCCTCTTGAATTTGCAGTTCATGATGTTAGTTCCTTTTCTCCAATCTATCCCATAGAGTCAAGAAAATCTTAAACATTTTTTCATAGTATGATTTGTCTCCTAAAATTTTTTCAACCCTATATATGTGTACAAATCTCGTATACCCAATCTAATTGAACATATGAAAAATAATAAAAATCAGGATAGAAATACAAGAAGGTAGTGAATACAGAAGGCTTGATTGCATTTTAAAAATTGTTATTCCTTGTGTGTATTTTCCTATTTTCTGCAATGAGTACATCTTGCCTATGTAAATTTTTTTAAATTTCATTTTATTTTTAAAGTTTCAATAATGGCAATTTTCTTGATAAAAAAAGCTAAAGGAAAGGCTGAAGAGTGTAAAATAATGCATATATGTTACTGATCAAAATTAATGATAAAAATTAAACTCTTCAATTAAAAATCAAATATCAGATTGAATTTTAAAACAAATACAAAAAATACCAGCTATATCCAGATCAAAGGATATAAACGTAAAATGTTTAGATAAAGATTTAAAATCAAAGGACAGAAAAAGTTTGTTTACCACTAGTGGTAAACAAAACAAAGCTGGTGTAGTTATTATAAGAAAAAGTAAACCAAATGTTAAGAGGCATTCCTAGAGATGAAGATTTCAAGTCACTCCTCCAATATAATAGTTCTCATTTTATATGCATCCATGATATAGTCTCAAATTGTAGTAGAACATCTTATAAAATATCTCTCAGTAACTGATAGGTGATTAAGACAAAAACATCGGTAAGGCTATAGAAGATTTCAATAGTATCTAAACTAATAAAAGCGGAATAGTAAAATTAACCATTTCTCCGGGATGCCCACAGCCAATCAGAAAGGCTGTATGCAAATTAGCCCAGCCAACATGGCGGCTGCTCCACTCAGGGACCTGAGTAAACGTTTAGGCAGTGTCCGTTGCAACAGGAGCGAGAGCGAAACTACCTGCTCGCTGGCTCCTTAGCCTTTGGCCTGAAGCAAAAACGCACATTTGCAACAATTAAGTGTAACAATTGTTTCATTGTAGAAGCCGCCTTAAAGGAACAGCATCAATTATAGGAAACCTGCGTCCAGCCAGCCTTGCTGGGACGTTGGTCAATGGGAGCTGTGGGCAGCCTTAAAGCCCCTCACCCAGGCTGGTCAGGCATGCCAGCAGGTGGACATCCCCCGAGGGGTCCCAGGCTGCAAGAGGGCACAGGCTGGGCTGAGGGACCCCCGAGTGCACAGAGCGGCTGCAGGGCGGGACAGCGCAGGACCCAGGACCCGTGAGTGGGAAA